>CABHPR010154991.1:0-11495 GCA_902168415.1 Peromyscus melanophrys
GCTCACATTCAGAGTAGACACAAATTTCCTATACTTGAGAGTACAGGTGAAGAACCGCTGGGTACAGACAGCTGACTGGGTAGGTCGAATGGAGGAGCTCTGGGCTTTGTGCTGCCTCAGGCTGGGTGAGAGGTAGGTGGTTGGCAGAGATTCCCAAGCAGCAGCAGCTCCTTCTGATCATGCACTGGATACAGGGAGAGAATGCAGCTGTTATCTGAGCCTCCATTTCTCCCTTCAAGGATGCAGAGAACAGCATCATAGGCCCAAATGACACCTGGTCCTCTGTCCCACAGCAACTCCAAAGCTTAACACCTTAGTCACCTTTGCACATTCTCTGCAGTTAAACTGGGAAAGAGCCACTGTTGATAGCACTGGTTATTATTTTTATTTTTTAAGCTCATGTTTGTGTGTGTGTTTGTGGGCATATATGTGCTGGTGCCTGGGGAGTCGGAAGAGGGCTTTGGATCTCCTGGAGTTGGAGTTAAAGGCAGTTGTGAGCCATACCATGTGGTTGCTGGGAAACCAGCGTGGGTCCTCAACAAGAACAGAACACACTCTTAAATCTGAGCCACCCCTTCAGCCCAAATATCTTGTTTCTATAGGAAATATGCCCCATGTTTCAAGACTAGTTTACAAGTGGAATTCAAAGTACATGTGTAAACTGAAATTCAGTTTTAAAATGATTCCCATTTAGGGTGAAATTAAACAAACGCTCAATACAATGGTGAGCTTTCTTGTTCTTGATACATTATCTCCCAGGATTGTTTTCAGCCATACATTTGCCTGCAGGTGCTAACTTCAGGGCTAGCAAGATCGCTCAGCAGTTAAGTGTACTTGCTGTCCTTGCAAGGGGCCTGGGTTTGATTCCCAGAACCTAGGAGACCCAACACCCTCTTCTGGCTTCCACAGGCTTATATGTAAGTGATACACATTTACACACACATACACACACACACACACACACACACACATAATAATAATAATAATAATAATAATAATAATAATAATAAATCTTAAAAAATAAAAATTCTAACTTTCGATTCTATGAACTCCTTTCTAAATGTGAGTAGTGAATACGTAGGTAATTTATGGCATTTTAGTCAGTGTGCTCTTTGTCGTAACCTGGAATTTTCACAACTATGAGAGCTGGGAACCTGTTATTATTTCTATTTTTAAATGGGGAAACTGGGGTTCAAAAGTTTGCTTTGGTGAATGCCATGTACCCAACAAGGAAGCAGAACTGGATGCCTGCCACTGCCTGATGACAAAGCCATGCACGCTTTCTCCATAGAACCCTTTCTACCACAAGAGGCTTCTGAGACTTAGGGCATGTTTGACGAAAGGCAAGTCCTTAATCATTTTTTCTACGCAAGAAGCTGCTAACGGGCTGCTTGCTTAGCCAGCTTGGAAGCCTTCCCCTTTCCTTGTGATCAACACTTGGCTTCCACTTGTGCAGTCAGCAGCTTGCCTTTGATGTAGAGCTTGGGCATTTTCCTGAAAGCACAAGTATAATCTCAATAATGAACTATTCAAAGACACATTTGAACCAACAATTTAGGGTTTTAAAACAGAGTCTTAAAGCCATTTACTTCCCTTTGAGCACTGTCCACATCCTTCTCTGGTTACCAAGAAGCAAAGAAAATAGAAGCATTTGCTACTAGCTACTACACAGAGATCCTGGCAGACGTGCATCTCAGGGCGAAACCGAGAGGAAACAACACAGGCTAGTTAGCGTAAGTGGTCAGGAGAACAAAGTCGCTATTAGCCCTATTTGACGGGTCCTGAGTCTAATGTTTGTTTCATTAATAAACAAAGGTACTCTGGAAAATGTTTAAGGAAGTAGAATGTATAAGCAATTAGAGTATCATATCATTATATCTCATTATTTAACAAATGCCAGCATTAATGTTTTTATTTCTTTCATTTACAATTGTTTCTTGCTACATTTATTTTCTACAAGCCAATGCTAATTCTCAGTCTTTGTATCTATGAAATTAGTAGGTTTTAGATTCAGAGTCTTTCTTTGAAAAGTAGTTCCTTTAAAAATATTTTAATTAATTCATTTTAAGCTTAGAAAGTATTGAATTAGATTGTGGAATTTTATGCATAATTTAGAAATCCCTTAAAAATTTTAAAGACTTTTTATTCTGTCACTTCATCCTTCCTAACCTCATTTTTACCACCACCATTTGAAACACATTGCTACATCATCCTTTTTAATATTTTGAGATATAAATATTTGTATGTATACATACACACATTATATATATATATATATATATATAACAGGCACCAGATAACCAGTTGATAGTTAAGTGGAAGTTGACGTTACTTTCATAAGTAAGAACATTATTTAATCACTCAGGACCTGTGTCATTCATTCTATGGGAGATGCTGGAGTCAGAGAGAACATGAATAATGTTATCACAAAATCTTTGACAGAGTGGTGACTATGATAGTCAGTGCAAAGGGAGAATTGATTTGACAATTTTGGAGAAATCCAACACAATCAATCATTTTGAGCCTGGTGACTGTGACAGGGGAGACAGTGTAAGACTAAGGGAAAAGTTAAGGAATGTGAGATGAGAACAGGGTGTGATGGGGAGATAATTATTTGTCAAGCTGCTAAGATTGAGTACCAGTGAGACACCTGATGAGGCATTCTAGCAGGTCTGTGTAAGAATGGAGTGTGGGCCTGTCTTCATTAGGGATCTGCAATTTCAAGATTATGTGAGGTAGCTAAATGAAAGAAGATGGAGAAAACAGAAGAGGAGGAGAGGGGAGAGAAGGGGAGGGAAGGGGAGGAGAGCAGAGGGAAGGGAGATGGGAGAAGAGAAGACAAGAGAAAAGAAGACAGAAGAGAAGGGAAGGGAAGGGAAGGGAAGGGAGGGGAGGGGAGGGGAGGGGAGGGGAGGGGAGGGGAAGGGAAGGGAAGGGAAGGGAAGGGAAGGGAAGGGAAGGGAAGGGAAGGGAAGGGAAGGGAAGGGAAGAGAAGAGAAGAGAAGAGAAGAGAAGAGAAGAGAAGAGAAGAGAAGAGAAGAGAAGAGAAGAGAAGAGAAGAGAAGAGAAGAGAAGAGGAGAAGAGAAGAGAAGAGAAGAAAGTAGTGGTCCCTGGGCAAAAGAAGAGACAAGAAGAGGGACAATTGAGAGGTAGGAGGAGAAGCCACAGAGCCCAGGAGATACTAGACACCCATAGCCAACAGGGATGCAAGAGAAAAATTTATCAAAAGGAAGTCTGCTGGGCTTCTGCACAGTAGTCTCCAGAAGTGACATGTAGAGGGAGAACCAAGCACACCAGGGCCAAGGACTCCAGGTCACTCCAGTTCTGACAAGCAGGGCCATGCTACCCCACCGTCTTCACTCACCATCTCTGTTCAAAAGTGTTGTTGCTTCATCTTTTAAAATATATATATTTACAAAAGGTTCCTCTTTCAATATCCTTAAATTTCTCTCTTTTCATTGTTTCCAGAGAGTTGCAAGGTTGTACATTTTTTTCTTGTAGCATTGTATGGTTACATTCTTCCTCGCAGCCTCATGATCAAGGCCATCTGCTGCACTGTTATTTCTTCCCTTGAAATCTGCTATCTGATCTTTCCTTTCACACTAGACTACTCCCTGTGAAAAACCCTCTTAGCTCTCCAGGAACACTTTCTACTTACAACCATACATCAGTCTAGGTCTGGGCTTGGTTTTTATGTTAAAACTTATTCTTGATCCTGTATAGTTTAACCTAAAAGCTCTAGAACAGTAATGATAATTATTGACCTCTCAAGTGCGGTACTTATTTGCTAAGGTTTAGATAAATGTATGTATATACATGAAATAGTAGCAAGCTTGGTGACATCACATATTTTTAACTCTCTGGATTTAACTTCTTAAAATTATTTGTTAGCAAATAATGTATCATCATAATATGATGGAATTTTATGTAATTTATCCATTCTTTAATAAAGAATAAACAACGAGCATACCATTTCAGCCAATTCGGTCAATATTGAACTTTGTAATACAGAGTTTTACTTCCATAACAATACATGGACTGTGGCAGACTGTCAACCTCTGCAACCGGGATAATTATCACTTTGAACTTCCTCTCCTCTAAAGGAGTCCTTGCATTTTTTTAAAAATAACTTGACTTAATTCTTCTCTTTAATAAGCAATCATTACTTTTCTTCAGTAGTAGTTTTGGTAGTTTTAGGTCAAGACGTGGGCAATGATTAATAGGCATGTTGCCGATATGTTTTAGATAGGAAATGCAAAATATTCAAGTAAAAGAAGAGGTAGATGTAAATTTACAATTCTGTTGTAAATTTTTCTCTGGGGAAAGTTTCACAAATGAACCTCTTCCTACTTTGTATTTACACTCAACTGTTGTAGGTGTTGATATTAGTTTTTTAACTTATAAAGAGTTTTAAAAAATCATTCTTACTTTTGCATCCTTGGAAAAAGAGGGGGAAAGTTGTTTTGTTTTGTTTTCCAATTAGTGGCACAATTAATTTCCGGCTAATTATGGCAACAAAATTTCCTGAAGGATAACTTGCAGAGTGGTAGTCATTGGTTCATGGTTTATGCTTAGCATAAGCTTATGAATTTGAAATAAACCTGGCAAAGCATGTTAGGAGACAAAGCTCTATTATCACCCAGCTCGAAGCTATCGTTTATTCACTGGGAAAAAACTCTGGAAGATGCTTGCCAACGAACCAGATGTCACCATCACTAGACAATTATGTTCCACAGCTTGGCACCTGGGGCCCACAGTCATCATCCAAGGAGGAGGAGAAATGAAAAGTAGAACATTCTGGCAGACTTCAGACTCAAAGATTCCAAATAGTTCATGGTAAAACCGGAGGCTGAAAGGCAGCCTTCTCAGCTCCCTGTAAGGAGATGTGAGGAACCAAGGCTGTCGTGCCCTACCTACTGAAGGCTACAGTCCTGAGAAGACACCAGAACCTAGCAGCCCTCCAGTGTACAGGGGCTGACATGGGGAACCAGCACAGCTACTTTCTGCAAAGGCTCCGACAGACCGCCTCTTCTTCTGGGAGTCGTCACCCAGAGAACCCTGGGGTTCTACCTTCTTTAAGCTTTAAGGACTGAAAAAGAGAGTTAAGATGAGCTGCTGATTTCAGTGGTGTGCAGGTCACAATACATGGGCCTCTGCACAAGATGTCCTTTTGAAACCTGCTTCATCTGGGGAGTAATCGTGATTGAGATATCAGAGATCTGCCTCTCTTTCCTCAGCCAAGAAAAGGAAAATGAACTTCCTCTTTTAAAATGTGTTTCAATTTAGAACAGCCATTTCATGATGCCAACCTCATTAAAAAACCTAAGATATCATTTTTTTTTAGTTTTATGTGATCTAGATCCAAGAATTAAAGAAACAAATGAAATTTGAAATAAATAATTCTCTTTAAATTTGCCTTAAAGTTTCTGGTTATATCTGTATCTATCTCTCTATCTATCATCTATCTATCTACTTCATGTATAAACATATAAATGCATGCATGTATCAGTTTACTTTCATGCAAACTGGCTATATTCGGACCAAAATGAAGGTCAAATATTAGATTTATTGACAAACTGCAACTAAACAGAAGAAACAAATACCTGGTTAGATAAGAATTACTTTTCCCCATAATTTCCTCCCTTCATAAGACACAGATTCAGAATGACAGAAAGGAAATTATAAAATAAATTAACAATTATGTTGATTATGCTTAGAAAATGGTTATCACATATTTCCATAAACAAAGAAGCTTTTTATAAAATTCAGAAAATATTTTGCTACTTTTGAATAGCTCTTAATATTTTGTTTAGATAGAGCTAATTTCTTCCCTAAATAAGCCTAAAATTTTGCAAATAGTACCCTTCCACAAATGAACCTTACCATTTCTCAAATTATCCTACATGTAGGTTAAGAGTAAAGATTTTTTAAATATGTGATTTCTATAGTCCTAACCATCTAGTTAACTCACATGCATTAGTTCATAGTCATACTATCTATACACCATGTAACTATGTAAATAGCACGATGTATTAATGTGTCTAAGGTTACGATTCCAGACTGTGCCTTTCTGTCTTAAGATAGTCACGCCTGTGGTTCACAATGAAGTAACACAGTACCTCGCTGCTGGAAGTGCCTTGCTTCTCATATAGTCACTTTCAGATGGCTTGTTTTGTCCTGGCTTACCAAGAGTTAGTGTCTTAGTTTAGTTTTCTATTGCTGTGAGAAAACATCACGACCAAAAGCAACCTGAGGAGAAAAGAGTTTATTTTAAGCATACTGTTCCACACCACTGTCCATTATCAAAGCAAGTCAGTGTAGGAACTCAAGGCAGGAACCTGGAGCCGATGCAGAGGCCATGGGGGAGACTGCTTATTGGCTTGATCCCCATGTCTTGCTTAGTCTGCCATCTTAGAGCCCCCAGGACCGCCAGCCCAGGGATGGCACCGCCCGCACGGAGCTGGGCCCTCCCATATCAATTCTCCCACAGGCCAGTCTGGTGGGAGCATTTTCTCAGTTGAGAGTCCCTCTTCCCAAATGACTCAAGCGTGTATCAAATTGACATAAACCAGCCAGGAAAATGACCTCTTTTTTGTTGTTGTTGTTTACTACTTTCTTCATTCCTAAAATTTCATATTAATATCACAACATAAACATAGTATAACTTTAAAAGTACCACAGTCTTCAGATTTTCAATATTTTAGAAGCTCAGGCTCTTTAAAAATACCCAAAATCTGTGTCAAAGTCCAAAGCCTTTCTAAAACATCTAAAGTTTTAAAGAAGAGGGGATGGAAAGATTGTAAGCATCAGAATACCAAGACACCTGCTGTGAAACAGTCTCTCCCAGAAATGGCTACACGGACAAGGTCAGAACCAAAGCAATACTAACGGACGTGTTAACGTGGAAGCGGAGAATTTCAAGACCCCATTCCTACATAAAGGACCACAGGCAACTATGAACTTCTGGGAGGATAATTAACGTCCCCTGGGGATGAGCCCTCTTATTAGCTGTGCAGTGAAGTGTGGTCAGCCTTGAAACCATATACACACAACAGCAAAAATGGACTTGGTAGGTGTGTGTGTGTGTGTGTGTGTGTGTGTGTGTGTGTGTGTGTGTGTGCATTCATTTGTGTGTGTGTGTGTACATACACATGTGTGTGTGCATTCATTTGTGTGTGTGTGTGTACATACACATGTGTGTGTGCATTCATTCGTGTGTGTGTGTGTGTGCACATACACATGTGTGTGTGCGACAAAATCAAAGAGAAAGAGGCTATCAACTTGAGAGTGAGGGGCATGGGAAGGGTTTGCGGGAGGGTAGCTGGGCGGGGCTAATGGGAGGGAAGGAAAGGGGATGTGATGTAATTCTATTTTAATTAAAAACACAAAAATAAATAAAAAAATAAAATAACCAGTTTTCTCTGAAATTATCCAAAGTATCTGTACACAAAGTCTCTCACTGTGGATTCCTATAAAATCAAAAATAAGTTAAATACTTTATTACTCCAGTGAGGATGAACCAGGGCACAGTTACAATCTGAACCAAGATAAACCAGACTCCAACTATGTAAATAACCCAATGTCTGGGATTCACTCCTTGTCTTCTGGGCTTGAAAAGGCTTGAAAAGTCTCACTTTTCTGCCTCTGCTATTCATGGCACACATGTAGGCTTAGGCCAGCTCCATTCCACACCTACTGCTGTCCTTGGTGATTGTCCCATGATCCTGGCATCTCCAAAATGCTGGGGTCTCCACTGCAACTAGGCTGTGCCTTCACCAATAGTCTCTCTCAGGCTCTCTTTAGGGACTCTAACCCCACCACATGGTGCCAAGCTCCCTCTCTCCATGACACCTTCCGTACTGGAGTTTCCACATTGCACCTTCACTAATGGTCTCCTCGGCTGCTCTCCATGACCCCTTCATACCTTTAAAACAAGTACCACCAGTGAGACTTGCACATTACCAAGTTCACCTGCTAGCACGAGGCACAGCCTTGGCCCTGTGTGGCCCACAGCTTCTGGGTGCTGACCCTAGGAAATATTTCCCAAAAGAAGAATTTGCCTCAATGATGCTGGTGTCTTATTAATCAGAGCTGATTTTTCAGCCCCAGCTGTCCAGTATCAATTGTTCTAGTAAAACAGACGTTTTGCTTTAGTGATTTGTTTTGTTGTTATTTGTTAGTTTATTTGGTTTTGGTTGTTATTTTGGTTTTTTGTTTGTTTGTTTGTTTGTTTTTTGAGACAAGGTTTCTGGTGTAACCCTAGCTGTCCTGGAACTCTGTAGGCCAGGCTGGCCTTGCAGTTAAAGAGATCCGCCTAGCTTTGCCTTCCCAAGTGCTGGGATTAAAGACACGTGCCACTACTGCCAGGCTCTTCAAATTATCAACATCCCCAATAGAGTCCTCAAAGGACTTTCAAACTTTCCTCTGAAACTTCACAAGCCAGGCCTCCATTATCTTCTAAGTTCCCACAACAACTCATGATGCCCTGAACACTCAACGGCTTCTCCAGACCAAAATTATCAAGTCCTTCCACCAGCTTCCCCAAAACATGATCAGATCACAGTACACCACTTCCGGTACCAATTTCAGTATTAGTTAGGTTTTCTATTTCTGTGATAAAACACCACGACCAAAAGCAACTTGGGGAGAAAAGGGCTAATTTCAAGCTTATTGTTCCATACCACAGTCCATCATTAAAGAAGGGCGGGGCAGGAACCTGGAGGCAGGAGCTAAAGCAGAGACAATGGAGAAGGGCTGCTTCTGACTTGCTTCCCATGGCTTACTCAGCCTTTCTTACAGGACCTAGGACAGCCTGCCCAGGGTTGCACTTCCCACAGTGGGCTGCTGGGCCCGCCCACATCAACCATCAACAAAGAAAATGCCCACAGTCTTGTCTACAGGCCAATCTAGTTGGGGTATTTTCTCAGCTTAGAGTCCCTCTTCCAAAATGATTCTAGCTTGTGTCAAGTTGACATGAAACTAGCCAGAACAGCTAGAAACAAAACCGTGGGCTGTACATCCCACTAATACCCCTACCTCCTGCCTTCTAAACTTTTGGCCCTTCCCACCATTGCTTCCAAACCATTGCTAGAAAGATAATTGCTTTGTTTTAAACAGATACACATACATTATATCATAAATAATTTCCTAGTCTGCTTCCGATGCGAACAAACATTATGATTCTCTGATGGCTGTAAACATAAATGCTCCCAGCCTGTGTGTCACCCTTGACTGGTGGGAAGTTGTGTTCCCAGTAACATGATACTAGCTGAAGATCAGAAGTCTCCCCTTGTATTGCCAGATTTGCAGTCAGGTAGATAGCTTCTCTATGCATATGAGCATCCTCAGTTTCCATAGATAATAATTATCCCTGCCAATATGCTGAACTCCATTCTTGGGCCTGTGGGAGCTATGGTCCTTGCAGAGATCTGTGTAAACTGAGAAGGCACCAACAGTAAATGACAGAACAGTCCCTGAATTTGGCTGCTGATGCCTGGTACACGTCCACACACACCCTGAAATGTGTCTGTCCTAGTTCCAAAGTGTCAAGGAAAATGCCTAGAGCTGATGGCCATATGATCATCAGCTACAGCAGAACTACTGTCGGAGTGGATAGAAAAGTAAAGAAACAGTTTCTTTCCTCTTCAGCAGTAGTAGGAACTCTGTGATGCTCTACCAAGGTCAAGGAGAAAAATGAAGTAGGTGGAGGATTTTTGCAAAACACTTCAAGGCCTGTTGAAACCGAGAAGGACATACTTTCATAACAACGTGTTCAGTATTGTAGAGGCTTTGGCAAAGGTTCTTGATAGAAATGATGACTTCATTGTTGTATCTCTGATACTCAAGAAATGGAAGGAAAAAGAGTAAAAGAAAAAGATAGTCATTTCTGTTGGCTTTAGAAAATCAGTACATACAATCTTTGATTTAGGAAACATCTGTTCCTAGACTGGGGATCCATAACGGCTTTCTTCATGTAATTTATATTCCGAAGTATTCATAGTCCTACTCCATATAATCAGCATTTTAGGGAGCGGATGTGCAAAGGAAAGCTTTAGAACCCACATACATAGCCCTGTATGGTACAATGTTTCCCTGCATTTGGAAGATGACCTTCGCAATTTCTCCATTTTTTATACTGAAGAAAGGGACCAATTAGGATAACCAGAGGAGATTCTCCCCAGTGTTCAGGGAAGCAGTAAGGAACAAGACACGTCGGTTTGCTCCACCTCCACCATTGCCTCTGGTATGACATTCTGGAAAGTGATATCTATCTCTCTGGATCCTTGTTTGTTACTCTGTAAAGAGCTCATTAAATCTTCCATTTGGAAACTGTTTGCCAAGTGTTCACTAATTTGAGGTGCTCTCATGGGCTTTGGGAATAAAATACCAAATGGTATGATTTTGTTTTATTAAATGAGATACAGCCATATAAGGGGTGACAAAACCCTGACCAAGTACAGGAAAGGGTAGAGAATTTCACTAAAGAGAGATGGGAGCACCTATGAGGGCATGCCAGTTGGCCTAGCACAGAATGACTTCTACAGGTCAAGGCTTTAGCCAACTGGAAGATTTCAGGTGTAAGCTGGATGATGCAAGAGGAACCCTCTGTACCAGAAGCAATCAAGGGAGGCAGACAAATTTAAAACATCTTGCCTAATGGGGAAATCCCAGGTAGACAGAGAAGTCAGGGATCTGAAAGTGAATACACTAATGTGCTTGACATGGACTAAAGCTGGAGCTTTTAATCTATGAATCTAACCTTCCAACATGGCCCAGCACAACAGGTTTATATCATCACTTTAGCAAAACAAAAGACAATAAAACAGAATAATCATCAATCAATCAATCATGAAGAGGAAGGGAGTGGAGAAGAGGAGAGAATGTTTAAAGGGAACATTAAAAGTGTTGGTCTTAACTCTATCCACAAACTGTATTGAAAGGAAACCACCATAACCCATTGCCCCTACTGAAAGCAAAATGGAAAGACATTATATTCCAGGTGACACTACCCATTACTACTACAGAGGACTGGACCAGACAGAAGCACCTAATATAACTTGGCTTGCACAAAAAGACTTAAAAACCATGATCTACATTGAGAGTCTACATTGGCAAAGTATTCAGTATTGATAGAGATGTAGAGAAAAGGAAGCACCTAGTCATTATAGTCAGAAACATACATTGGTAAGCCACTTTGGGAATTTGTGGTATTTAGAAAATTAGCAATGTGTATACCCAGCAGACCCATTTCTATACATGTGAAACAGGAAGTGAAAGCCACTGGCCAATAAATGAACTTCTGTGAGGTTGTTTACTGGAGCATTGTTTTAAAAACAAAAAGTAGGAGGCAGCCCTGATACCTCTCACTATGAGAATTCACTAAGTGAACGTGAAGGAGGTTTGCAGCAGGCAGAACTAAGTGTGAGCAGAAAGATGTGGAGTTTAAAGCAGCATTGAGCAGGAAAAGAGAGTTACAGCATAATTAATCCAGAGC
>CABHPR010154991.1:26856-43951 GCA_902168415.1 Peromyscus melanophrys
AGAGAGAGAGAGAGAGAGAGAGAGAGAGAGAGAGAGAGAGAGAGAGATATTTGTTTTCTTCTTGGAAACAAAAAACAAACTGGCACAGTATGCTGTGCCTTGGGGAGAGAACAAAGGTTGCTATTTTTCCTTAATGACAGCTCTGGGTTCTGAGATTGAGCACAGCAGGTAGGAAGTGCGTGTGCAGATTTCAAAAGATACCTAAATGTTACACAGGCACTTTGCTTAGGCATGAGAAACAACAAATGTGTTAATAGATGGCTTTTCCACCTCCTCCCCTCCCCTCCCTCCCTCCCTTCTTCCCTCCCCCTTTTCTTCCTTTCTTTTTGTCTTTCCAAGCCTCACTTTCAAGTCAGGAAGTGGACTAGCTGTGGACCTGAAGGCAGCTGGGGAGCGGGAAATGCTCACCTGTCCTTCTGCGGCTTTCCCTGTTCAATTAATTCCCAGCCTGCGGGGACCCTTTCCCTGCCTCTCTCTTTGTTTCTGTAATTGTCGCTATTGTTTGCTATGTGTCTCCCTCTGATCTTTACTTCAATATGCATCTCAGTATCATTATCCAGTCCTCTACTCCGGACATTTCAAATAAATCATGGAGACTGAGAAGTTCCCTCATCTCCAGGGCTGATGCAGCTATAAAAAAAAATTAAAAAAAAAATTAAGCATCGGTTGAGTGTGGTAAGTATAACAATAACAACAACAACAAAAAAAAAAAAAAACCCAGTAGATAGGTAATATCTTTAAAAGGTATTTGTGACAAGGCAATTGGACCAGCATAAATTAGAGGTTAGACATAAAAGAAAAATAATGCAATTTATAAAAGTGAGTATAGCAATTTAAGGAGAACATGAAAGTCCCAATCACTGCTGGGTGGAAGAAACCAGGGGCTGGCCCCAGCAGTGCATCAAAAGACTATATTGATAGCTGATGAAAAGCTCACGATGAATATTCAATGTGATGTCCTGATTGGAAATGTAAATGCAGCTCTAAGAGGCATAACTCCAGGCACCAGACATTTAAGAAGAGAGTCTTTACTTATTTATGGCTGTGTCCACAGACAGATGATGTTCTAGAGAGGACGGATGTGACTGGTAAGATCCAGGGAGGACAAAGAACAAACAGGGAGAATCCTTCAATGGAGGGAGTACACAAAAACAACTTTCCCGATGAGGATGGTTAACTTGCCGTAGTGAGATGACATGAAACCCTGAGTGATTATGTTTAGAGACAGTGAGTGAATAACTATAGAAATTAAAACAGATGAAATGAAGACGATACTAAGATCACTGTGGTACAGGAATAAGATCCACAGATGTCCATCACCGCAGAGCAGCCACATTTGTGGGACAGTCACAGGCTGTGTCGCTGGCTCCACTCCCTCACCTCATCCTAAGGTGCTTTTCAAGCCTGCCATTTTCTCACCTTTGTGTGCACAGAACTTCTTACTTTGTGCAGCAGTGAGAAACTTTAGTCATGTCAGGAGGAGATTCTAGCCTGAAGCCTGTGTCCTCAGAACTGTGGAGATTGGGTTTCTAGAATGGCTCCTTTGGCGGCATGGCCATCAGTTACACGTGTAAACCAAATTTGAAGCAGTGGGAAAAGCAGCAGGGCAGGGGACAGCTGACCTCCATTAAATCCCTCCAGCACAATTTGGCCTCCTTTATCTTACCCTATTTTCTCCTCTGTCTGTGAGCTTTCAGATGAAGCAGACAGATGGTGTATTGGAAGACAGACTGAAATGAAATGGGAAAAAAGTGGGTGGCACTTCACTAGAAGGTGAAAAAGATGAGAGTAAAGTGGACCAGATTCCCAGCCTCCCAGAGATCGTTTCACCAGCATCTGTCTGTTTTTAAATCAATTTCCTTCCCATTTCGTCTTCAGCAGAGCTTCATTCACAGCTTTCACTTTGGTGTTTAAGTGGGGGAAAAAAAAAAAAAAAAAACCAGCACGTGGGCTATCTCGTGCCTTACGTAAATGGAAATACATTGCCCTTAATATTTCTTCTTCGTGCTAACTGGCCGGCCTAGCTCTTGGTGCGATGAAAATAGATTATCTTAAAACTGATCCACTAAAAGCAAACACCATCGCACTCCTGGTCTATCCTAATGATCCACTGCTCGGCAGAAGTGCAACGCTCAAAGGGAAAAAATAATGACAGTGGAAATGAGGAGGCAATCGCAGCTATTGTCCCATGGTAAAAATGTCCAAACCACGGGGAAACTGTTGGCCAAGGTTACAACAATAATATCAAGACTTAGCTTGAGACTGAAAATTACAATAATTCCTCTCTCTTCCCCCCATTACTCTGACCTAGGAGGGCGGCTAAGAAAACACCGCCAACTGTAAAGCAAGTATAACCTTTGGAAAGAGAAAAGCTACACGGTGAGGAATAGGGCAAAGGGTGAGAGCCTCACAGCCAGAGTTGAGGCTTCCATGGTGGAAGCCCTTCATATTGTGGTTACACCTCAAGACACCTGCCCTCACAGCTACTCCTCAGTGTCAAGCAATCACTATGATTACGGCCTTGAGGATGCTTCAAGTACAGTCATCCTAGCCCGCCCCTCAACTGCACGATTCCACACACCAGAAACCTTGTAGTCAGTGCCGAATTGTTTCTCTAGGTTACTTTACCTCTTGCAGTAATGTCTGAGACTGCTGCAGCAAACTACTGCAAAAGACTGTGTTGGCTCTGCTCTGGAGGCTGTGCTCTGAGGGGATGGTGCCGCCTTGGTTCATTCAAAGACCAGGGAGGATCTATTCTCGGGTTTGCTCCCAACTTCCAGTGGTTTCCTGGACAGCTCTGCCAGTCCTTGGCTGGACAGATGCCTTACTTCAATCTCTACTTTGAGTCTCATGGAAGCTCTTCCTTGTGTCTCTTAACAGAGATTTCCCTCCGTGCCTGTGTTTAAATTTCCCCTTTTAACAATACACCAGTCATACTGGATGAAGGCCCACCTTAATGATCCCATTTTATTTGATTGACTCTGAAAAGATCTTGGTTGCATAAAAAAAAGAAAGAAAGAAAGAAAAAGTCATCTCCTGTATAGCTGGGATTAGGGCTGGAAGGACACATTCAACCTCTGGTACTAAGTTGCTTAGAGATGTCAGCTAGTTTTTCAGCTGTTCTTAAATAAGAATTATCACTTGTCCCTGAAAATGAGAATGCCCATTGTTTTGAAATAAAGCTGCCTTCTCCAATTACAGGCTCTAACTCTCCCCAGACTGGAATTGGTCCCCCTCTGAGCCTAAGGAGCAGGAGTAACCATCACAATGGTACTCAATCCCATGTCCCGTAGAGAACCCGTTCCATGGCTCTGCATTCCCTTCTGGAGACCTGTTCTCACTGATGATCAAAATGAGTGATGTGCTACCTCACCAAACTCCACTGTTGCTAATGTGCTTCTCCACAGCATCTCTGCTCCAGGCTGCTCACTGCCCTTTTTCTGGAGGTTGAAGGGGATGTCAGAGTTGAGGGAGGTTGTTCCATTGGTACTGACCCTGAAAGACTGTAATTGGTGACCCATGTCCTTTATTTGCAATCTCTCCCACTGAGAATGCTGGGCATTTTCTCCAGGCTTGGGACTGGGGATGGTCTAGGATACTGTTTAATGCCTCTTCTTGATTCCTATTACAAAAGTGAAGCAATTCACATCCGAAAGTTGAAAAGCACCTACTATGACTAAATATAAGCCACCTCTGAGCCTTGGACTCCAAGGAAGAAAGGCAACATCATGGGGTCCCAAGGACAAGTACATGACGGTAGGAATAAAAACTGCTCCGTCCTTGGGATCCCATGATGTTACTGTCAAGCCAAGGTAAGCAAGTATCAGAACAAACTCTACAAGTTATCTCTCTAGTAGTCTATTTCCAGATGCCTTTGCTTAAATCCTTGGGTTTTCTACTACAGATGGCCATTTTGATGTCAGACGAAGTTAGTCATCCTTTCCGGTCACACATAAACCTCCCACACTGGGGCCAACTCAGAAAGCAGAATTAAAATGTGTTTGAAGCAAGCATGACAGAGTTGGCTTCCGTGTGTGAGTCTGGGATGACTAACACATTTTCCACACAGGTCCCAAGGCCCAAGATTATAGTTTCCCTTTATCTCTCCACCCATTTAACCTTAGACACAGTGAAAACATCACTATGGGCTTTGCCTAAACTCAATGATCCAAGCAAAGGAGAATCACATTGGAAATAGACTGCTAGAGATAGTAGTGGAGTTTATTCTGACACCTGCTTACCTTTGTTCACAGTAACGTGTAACAATGTTCATCAGTGCTGGTGGCACTGAGGTCACTCTGCAGGGACATGCTTGGTGGTGTGCAATACTTAGAAATAATCAAATGGTCTTCCTTACAACTGTGGGAGAAAGAGGCTATTTCTCGAAAAATACAAAGATAATTTTCTATTTTTATTAATATTTTTTAGTCAGATGGCTGTATCGTTGGATTTTTAAAATATATGCTTGTGTATGCAGTGAAAGAGAATGTTGCCAAGCAAAGAAGCGTGCTCAGCTTTGACATTTTGACTCATGTTGTAACACGTGTTTTGTTTTTATTATAAATGCAAAGCCATGATCTCTTGCAAAAGCAAAAGAAATACTCACAATTTGTCTAAACCGAAAGTAAATGAGAAATGCCAGGTTACACTATCATTCAGGGAGGGTGAGTCGCTTTTCTAGATGGATATAAAGAATTCTTCCTTCAGTCAGTTAGAAAGTAATTTCAGTCCATACAAGATGGAAGCCAGTTCAAAGTTGAATAGCAGAAAGTAGAGAGCTGAGTTTCCTGGATGTTTGCACGCCATCTATTTCCACAGTACTTAGGACACATTAAGAGAGTACTAAAAAAAATGCCCTTTCCAAGTGATAAGTGAGGCAGAAATAAGTCACACAGGAAATAAAACTTAAGATTCAACTGGGGGAGTTCTAGGGGAGGAACTATGGAACCAGGGTGTCCCTGGGAGTGTCCAGGGGAGGCACTCTGGAATCGAGGTTTTTAACATGCTTGTTCTGGAATTTCCTTAGGCTGGGACTGCCTGTTGTCTGTATCACTGTTCAACAAGGAAGCCAAACGCCATTTCTGAGATGCCTTGCTCCTGGAAAAGGACTGGAGGCAGCTTTATTCCCTGACTGTCCCAGCAAGAAGGCATTGCAGTGGGGAGGTCTGCTGGCAAGTGAGTGGGAGGAGGGAGAGCTGTGTAGAGGAGAGGCTGCCTACCCATCACTGACAGAATAACGTAGTCCAGATGTGGAGGGACTGAAGGAGTTTGAAGTCTGCTGTGGCTGCTGAAGACGAGACTGTGGCTGATGAGTGTCCCAGCAAATCACTGCACCAGAAATATGTTTGAAGGCGACTTGAGCCTCCTCCCATTTACAGGACTGCTAAAGCCATACTTCCTGGCAAGCCCATATTCCCACACGGACATGGATACTGAGATAAGCCTTGACATGTAAAGTCAGGGCTCTGAGGTTCAGGAACGTGACTCCGAGTCTTGTCTGTTGGACGTGGAGGAGAGGCCAAGATATTCCAGTGGAGAAGTACCACCAACAGAAAGGAGAAGGAATTAGGTCTTAGGTTCTTCACTCTGAGCAGTAATCCCAACTTATGATTCAGGAGTATTCAGATTCAGTGTGGGGTACTAAATTACCAGTCTCTCTCCTTCCTTTGACTGCCATTTCCTTCTGTTATGAAAGAATCGGGAACGGAGAAAGGAAGGAATAGGGGAGGAAGGAAAAGAAGGAGAAAGAGAGAGCATTGCACGTTAGGTGAGCAGCACAGGAGGCGTTCAGGTACCCTGTGACACGCTGTGATGGAACACCATACTTCTAAAGGTGAGCGCTTGAGGAGCACCAGCCCCATGACAGTGCATCTGTAAAGTAGAGGATATGAGGTGTGCACAGGAGGTCAGGAGAGGCCAGCAGGTGTGACGTGTTTTATGGATAAGTCTAAAAGTCATCTTCCCTGAAAGCCACCAGCATGGGGCCAGGGAGATGCCATGGGGCACTCAAATCAATTCTGTCCTTGTTCCAAGAAAAAAAAAACATTATGGAAACAAGGGCAGAATCGCAGCACCCAAGTGGCTGCTTGAATCAGTCAAGACTCCACAGTCCTCCCACCTCAGAGCTGAGGCTTCCTCCGTGAGAGAAGGGAGCGAAGGGCAGCAGCTTTAGACGTTTCTGTTGGCACTCGGTATGATCCTGTGGCTCCTCTCACGGGCCTCTATTATGTCTGAAATATCCCCACAGGTTCGTGTCCTGGAGCACGTGGCTCTCCTCTGGTGGCAGAGTTTGTGGAATCTCTAGGAGACCATAGATAGAGGAAGCGGGTCAGCAGGAACACGATCAAGGGCCATAGGATCTGGGCTCTTATGTGGTGTTCTCTGCTTCTTGTCTTTGGCTGTACAGTGGCCAAGCCCCTTATGTTCTGAATTTTGATGGACTGAAACTGAGTCGAAATCAACTTCTCCTCCCTTGGTTGTTAACACTGGGTATTGTCACAGCCTTCAAAAAAGTAGCTGACACAGTCTCAAGGCAAGGCTTCTCTCTGTCCTCACTGGATAGACACGGACGTGTGTGCTGCCAATCACCGGAGAGGAGACTGGAATCACCCTTAAGACCAACCTGGCCCTGAAGTGTGGGAGATTAAAGGAGACCCGAACAAAACCAAAGACCCTTAGAAAAGGAAGGGGACCTCGATTCTGGATGACACCCCACTCAACCTCAGTACTCAGGAGAGGGGGTACCCAGCTTCCTTTTGCCTTTGCCAGAGGGTGTGATTAGTGCTCCAGCTCTAAAAATACGGTGGGAACCTGCATTATTTTTACATATAAAAATTACAAACAGGCCGGGCGGTGGTGGTGCACGCCTTTAATCCCAGCACTCAGGAGGCAGAGCCAGGCGGATCTTTGTGAGTTCGAGGCCAGCCTGGTCTACAGAGCGAGATCCAGGTAAGGCACAAGCTACACAGAGAAACCCTGTCTCGAAAAACCAAAAAAAAAAAAAAAAAATTACAAACAGAACAGATTTTATTAGTAGTAATTTATAGAGGATAGAACAACAAGGCATAAAAATATCCACACAATAGCCTGCCCCTCGATGCCTCTCTGCCTGTCCCCTCCCAGTCTCTGCTCAGACACTGATCAGGGCTGCTCAAGGCCTCCTGCCTTGAGATGGCCAGCAGGGTCAGACAGTGAGGAACCCAGGAGAATGGAAGGAACAAAGGAATATGATATTTTGGAACCTGATGTGTCCCTTGGCTAAAAGCCACAAATCCTCTCAAGCCCTTAGCCTGCCACTCACTTTGAGATCTGTGGCTATGAATGACCTTGTGGGCCCCGGCACTATCCATTTCCACACAGCTTGCCCACAGCTTTGTAAATTATTAAGCCATCCTTGGATGATGCTTACTTAAGGGCATCTAACTAATGTAATTAATTTCTTTTTAAAAAGCTGATCCTGCAGCCTTCAGCCACACACCACAAGAGAGACTGTAGTAGTCACTAACTAGAGAAACAGTGTTCCTGCACTGACATGTCACACATATATACATGTGACACAAATATACACATGCATGTAAGTATACACCTACAATTTCTTTGTCTCTAACAATCATGATGTCATACATGTTGTCCCTGTTACTGGTCCTTTCACGCCATGATTTGTTAGGAGTTATTTCCCTGGCAATGAAGAGTGATTTTCCTTTATCAGACTGTCATAACTCAATCGTAAACATGTAGCCTCTTTATATGTTTTCACAAGCACAGACAATATCACATTGTTCTCACAGATGCATCCTTTTGCTTACATACAAACGTTTCTGGGACGCTAGAAAATTTATGGGAAAGATTCTTACAAGTGGAATTATTGAGAGGAAGCGTGCTGCTTTTCTATTTTGATTGAAAACTGTCGAACTCTCTCCCAAGGGTGTGTCCCCCATTTCTCCTCCCAACACTGGAAGAAAGGGTCATTTCTTTTACATTCACTTACAATGTCCATCCTTTCCGAGCTAACATTCTAATCATGAGAAAGAGCTCTCCGCCTCTGATGTGGCAACTGCTGTGACTCAGCATCTTTTCAAGCAGTTTTGGTTTATGCCACTTGGGGTTTTTCTTCTACGAATTGCCTATTTCGTTCAATCTTTTATACCACCAACTCCCCCTGCCCCCGCACACTTGGTTTGTTTGTCTCTGATACAAGTTTTGTATATATGTCTCTGAGTTTTTTGTATGATATGTACATTAACCATTAACCATGTAGCAAATATTTTCTCCTAGCCCTTAACTTGTCTTTCAACATTGCTTGTTATATTTCATGGCTTGTAGAAATTAGTAAATTTGTAAAGTCAAATCAGTACTCTTTCGGGGGAGGGCTCTTTCTATCATGGGGCACAAAAATGATGAATTAAAGTTTTCTAACACTATTGTTATTATTTATTTATAACAAGGTCTTGAGGAGCCCAGAGTGGCCTTTAACCTGTGATCCTCCTGTCTCAGCCTTTGAGGAATGGTGAGGCTGCACATGCCATCATGCCTCGACTTTATTTTAGTTCTTAAAGCTGCACAGTGTGGAAGTGGCAATTAACACGGGGCACCGCTATGTGAATTTGAACACATTTAACTATGAGGAACAGCTCTGTCACTCCCAGCACCCCATGTAGACCCATCCCAGAACAGACCCTTCCACTGAACCCCTGGGGTTCTCTGTCCTGCTCCTCAGCACTCTAGCTTTCTTTTTCATACGCAGCCACATAGCACTTATTGCCAGGAATACGTCTCCCAAAGATGTTAGGCAGTTCCATCACAGTGCTTGAGTGTACTATGAAGTAATAGACTGAGCGCATCCTTGTGAAGTGGTCCACCATCGAACTGTTACCAAGGACACAACTGAAAATGGACTCAGGGTGCATCGTCTTCTCCACCAGGCGTGGTGCTTTAGGACCATAAGGCTCCAGCATAAGCATTCCTTGTATTGGTCATTCTTCATCTTTTCATTGTTCTAGTGTCCCATTGTATGGCAGTTGAAGACCACTTTGGCTGTTCTGAGTTTTGGTTGTGGATAGAGTAATTAAACACATTTATTGACTTTTTTTAAATTGGGATTATAGGAATATGGGTGAGGGGTTACTTATAGGAGTAGAAAGGACCCATGCCCACCCCAACACACATGACAGCTCATAAAATTATTGACATTTTTTAAATGGACTTAAGTAGAAAGTTTTAGTTGGTTAAGACCTATCTATCCACTTCTTCTATTATGAATCATGCTTTTGTTATTTGTATAAATTCTCAGTTTAACCTCAGTTCATGAAGACTTCTGTAGTTTCTCCTAAGGCTTTATGATTTTGTCTTTACTATTAAATCATTTGAGTCAACTTTTGATTTAAGTTCTGAGATTCAGAAAGGTTCCTTTGTGGGGTATTTTTTCTCTTTTTAATGGATTTTTATTTATCCTTTGAGAATTTCATATATGTATACAATGTGTTTTTAATCAAATCCAGATCCACTCCCCACCACAACCAGATCCACTCTACCATGTCCTTCTCTCAACTTCATGTGCTCTTCTCATAACCTACTGCGTCCAGCTAGTTGTGGTGGTGCACGCTGTAGGGTTTGCTGAAGGAGGCGAAGGCAGGAGGATCACGAGTTCGAGGCCAGCCTGGGCTACAGCCCAGCTAGCTCAGTCGGTAGAGCATGAGAATCTTAATCTCAGGGTCGTGGGTTTGTGCCCCACGTTAGGTGCCAGATATTGGTGAAATTATTAAGGCCACTCCACGTAGTTAAAAGGAAGATTTATTTAGTGGGTAACTTACAAATGAAGGGATAGGTAGGTCGTGGGGTCTGGGGAAGATGTATCGCAGTCCAGCGGTGTTCTCTGGAGCTCTGCGCGGTCAACCTCCACCGTCCAGGCTCCCGAAACAGAGTGAGCTGGCCCATCCAGATCTCGGGTCTCCAGGGCCTCCCTTGGCCCCGCCTTGTAGGCGTGACAGTTGCCGAAGCCTCAATGGGGGTTGGAACTTCCAGATCAAAGCTGGAATAGCTACCCACTACAAGCTAGTGCCACCAGTGTGTGCACAGACACAGGATCATCTGCTGGAAGGTGGGCAGTCTACCAGGGGCCCTGAAAAACACTGACTCTGACTCCTCCTCAACCACTGTCAACTGCCCATAGTTCCTCAGCTTCTGGCAGAGCTTCATGAGCCCTCCTCCATCCAAGCAGAGATTTGGGCTGGCTTGATCTTGGGCAGGTCTTGTGTGGGCACCCACAGATGCCATGACTTCACATTGTACTGTGGTTACGTGGTAACAGGAAAATGTTTTGCATGATGTTTTTTAAAGAAAGAAAAAGGAAGAATGTAGATGAAAGGACATGTGAGTTGTGAGAGAGAACATAAAGCTAATTGTTTCTAGTTTTATCTGTCATGTTATTTGTTTTTCTTTTTTGTGGTAGACAATACAATTGAGAGCCAAAGTTTAAAACAAGTACTTCAGAATGACTATTCTAACTGAATAGAAATTTACTGAGATATATAGAGTTTGGGACTGGTCTACCTTACTCTAGTTGTGTGATGGTTTCACTTATAAATTATTTATAATAAAATGCTTTTTATTTAAGTTATTTTTAAATTTAAAAAAAAAAGCCTTTGTTGAAAAGACTCATTTCTCTAGTGGACTGCCTCTGAACATTGATTGGTCATTCAACCATAACTGTGTGACCCTGGTTGTGGACTCTCTGGTTTAGCAATCTACAAGATGAATTCTCTCAGCACCCCACTACCTTCTTACATGGCTTTGTAGCAAATTTTACAGTCAGGTGCTGTGTTTTCCCAAAGTTTATTTTATTTTCTAAAGTATTTGATTACTCTAAATCCTTAACTTTATATATATGGATATTTTTCCACACACACAAATGCTGCTCTAGATGAATTTGAGGAGTGTGGTGTCTTCACTCTGTAGAGCCTTCAGACACGAACACAGCATGGCTCACCATCTGTCAGTCTTTATTTTCTGTTTCATTCACCAGCCTTCTGCGGTTTTCATTACAGAGAGCCTATGCATGTTTTCTTAGATTCATACTTAAGTGTTCTATTTGAGGGGAACTGTTAAAATAATATAGTAAGTCTTTTACCACTGACTGATAATGTCTGAGTTGTTTAAGACATTTCAAATATTGAACATATCTTGTGTTGACAGACTTACCTTCTATGCATTGATGAACCAGCTTACTTAGTGAGTACTTCTGGCCTATGTTCACAAAGGTATTGGCCTGTAGTTTTCTTGGTTTTGAAATACCTGCTTGGCTCAGTAACAAATAATGTTGATCTCTTCAATAAGTCCCGAAGTTTTCTCTCTTCTATATGAAATTAGTGTCATTGTTTGGTAGAATTTTCCAGTGAAGCCACTTATTCCTGGAGAATTTTCAGAGAGTTTTAAATTATAGATTGCATTATTTTCTAGTTATAGGATTCGATGGATTATCTATTCTTGAATATGTTTGAGTAGTTTGTGATTCTCGAGAAACACAAGCTGTCAAGTGTATGGTTGCATAGTTGTTGACAGTGTTTGTTACCCTTTTAAGTCATCAGAGTTGCCTCCTTTCATTCCTGATATTAATAAAATGCATTTTTCTCTTTTTTGGGTTTTACTAGAAATGTATCAGTATTACTGATTATTTTTCACAGTTTTTTTGTTTCTTTGGGTTTCTCTATTTTCTCTTTCTAATTCTGTTGCTCTCTTCTTCTCTCTTTGCTTATCTTTCTTTCTGCTTGTGTTGGTCCTTATCAAGATATACTCAGCTCTGTTGGAAACCAGTGCCTTTGCCTCTACAGACTCCCTACACAGCTGCGCCTTACCCTAACCCTGCATTTCACTTTTGTTCACTTGAATGCTTCCTGATTCTCCTTGAAAACTGTCTTTGGCCATGGGATTATTTATGTGTATTTTCCTTGATCCAAATATTTGAAGAGTTCTCTCTCTTTACAACACCAGTTTTTAAATCCTAGCAAATGGTCCCTGACTCCTCGAGAAGATGTTTTACTTACAATTGTTGAGTGATCTCTTCCACATCAGTTGGTTCCCATTGTTTGGTAATAGCATTTAATTCTGAATAGCATCACTGATCCTCTGTCTATTTATTTCTGTCTATTTATGCCTACCTTGGCAACAGTATTTACTGAGAAAAAAAGTATTTGAACTTAAAAATTGAATCAAGGAATTCTTTCTCTTTTACGTCATTTTCTGTCATATCTATTTTGAAGCACTAGTTCCAGATGCACACATATGAAGAATTGTGACATGTCATCAGCCTGACCACCTTTTCAGTATCCCACATCCCTCTCTGTGTTTGCTAGTTAATTGCTTGCCTAAGACAGGGTCTCACCTAAGCAGCCCAGGCTGATAACAAACTCACCATCCTCCTGTCTCTGCCTCTGAGGCAATCACAGATAGCACTGCCCCAGGGGCAGAGACTTCTCAAGGTATGAGAGTCAAAGGAAAAGAGGCTCAGAGGCCCCACGGATTTCCTAGTTCCTGTTCCCGGACTGAGGCAATGTCTTGCTCTTATTTGTGGCTCATCTGTATTCCTATGTTGAAGTCCTAACCCTGTAGACGTTAGCAAGCTGAGCTTTTGGCTAGCGATTGGGTTATCAGAGTAGAACTCTCATGAACAGGATTAATGACTTTATGAAAGATGGAGCCGCCTTATCCTTTCCATCACGTGAGGCCCTATGTAAACCAAAATGCAAGGCCTCACAGGCACTAACTGTGTATGCAATACCTTATTTAGGAAAAACCTCCAGAACTCTGGGAATCAAGTTTGTGTTGTTTATGGTGTTTTGGCAACAGCAGTTCAAACAAGTCAAAACACTTGCTCTTCCAGCAGCTGAGGAAGTGACAAGGGCCATTCTCTTTGTATGTGTCCTGGTTTTCCATCACTTAAAAACAAATGTCTGCTCTCATAAACACCCCTAATGACTCAGAAAGGATTGTCTGTAAAGTACCAACTCAACAGTCACTAGAGAAGCTGTTTTTTTAAAAATAAGTAATGATGGTTATCATTATAATCTACCAAATAATAGCACGTATGTGGTGCCTTTTAAAGTATTTAAGAATATTTGAGAACTAGTTTCAAAAGTTAAACGTTCTCCTTGCAGTCTTGCCCAACTTAATGAGCTTGGTAAATTATAGTTAATGCAAATCTATCAAAGACAAATTCCAGGCTAGCCTCTGTCAAATTAATTGAAAAATATGCATTAATTAAATAGTATAGTGCTATTTTCCAGGTGCTAGAATCAGTTACCATAATTAGAAACTACAGAGGTTTTTTTTTTTTTTTCTAAAAACATGGTCTTTGCAATATTTTGACAGAAAAAAAAAAAAGACTGCTGGGGACTTTCTAGTGGAGTCATCCTTCCTTCCGCTGTCATCACTCGGAATAAAATGTGAAGCAAACCAACCCTCAGTGGCCAATGCTCTATGATGATAAGGCTGAGCCTGGTGGATCATGATGATGCATGGTGGCTCCATGCCCCTTTCCTTCAAATCTCCCTTCTGCAATATCCGCCTCAGCCTAAGCCCATACTCAGACTCCAGAGCCAGCTCCGCCCTTGCTCTGGTTGGAGGGATCTATGAAGTCTCACTAGAAACGTCAAAGCTCATGGTTAAGCCTCAAGATGATCTGGCTCTTGTCTGGTTTCTTACGACAAAGCTAAAGTCAGTTCCATGCCCCATGAGGACTGGGGTAGGTTTTAGAATCTTGTTCCTAAGCATGCTGTTGGCAGCTGATCCCAGTTACCTATGCTAAAGATCTTGGTGCCAGTTATCCACATCCATTTTACCCATAAGACTTCCTTCTTTGCCCCGTCACCTGCCAGGACATGTTCTTGATATCAGCTAACTATGTCATGCTATTCATCTTCTGAGCCTCAAAAGAGGCTCCATCTTCTCTGATAGGTACATCTAGACCCCAGAAACAAGTCCTCCCCATCAGTGTATCACCTAACACCTAGCCCAGTTGTTCTCAACCTGTGGGTCACAACCCCTTTGGGGGTCCCATATCAGATATCCTGCATATCAGATATTTACATTATGATTCATAACTGTAGTAAAATTGTAGTTACAAAGTAGTAACAAAATAATTTTATCATTGGGGGTCACCACAACATGAGGAACTATATTAAAGGGTCATGGCCTTAGGAAGGTTGAGAATCACTGAGTCCTAGCCCAGTACCGGCATAGCATATACCCAAAAACAATGTGAATGGTTTTTCTTGGCCATTACTCAGAATTTTTCTTATGCCTCCCTCTACCATGCTTTTAGAAGCTGATGTCACATGTAATCAACAGAGTCATTCCTGTTTGCCCAGCTGCTTTCCCAACTCAACTATCTTCACCTTGAAGGCAGGTGCACGCTTTATTCTTTCTTACAATCCAAGCCTGTGGACATACTTCTGAACCTTCACAGACATACAACTATGCATGATTGTAAAGTTGGAATGCAGTATTGGCTCAGATATTTTCTATGTAACAATATGCCAGCTGTTCTGGTTGTCTGTTTCTTTATCCCAAGAAAGTATCTATAGGGTTCTTTTTTCTTTTTGTTTTTTCTTTCTTCTTTTTTTTTCTTTTTTTGTTTTTCAAGACAGGATTTTCCTGTGTAACAGCTCTGACTGTCCTGACACTCGCTCTGCAGACCAGGCTGGCCTCGAACTCATGGAGATCTGCCTGCCTCTGCTTCTCAAGTGCTGGGATTAAAGGCATGTACCACCACCGCCACCCAGCTAGGATACTTTCTTGATTAGTAATCACATGTCACAAAATTCTGTCCCTTCATCAAGCAACCGTGTATCTAGAAAAAAGAAGGCAGACCAGTATTTTACTTCATCTAAGTCTATCTTCAATTAACAATGACGCTGAAATACTTCGGGTCACTCCAGTAGAGAGTGGAAAGCCAATTCTGCATCCTCCTGCCTACTTCAGCCCATCCTTTGTCTCTGGAGCACTGGGCTGAAATTGCAGCTAATTTTGGCATGATGGTTAGCATGGTGATAATAATGTCCCAGTCACGTTATAACCATATAAACTGCAGGACCATACAGCATAAAAGTTAGGACGGCAGGCTCTGCACCCAAACCTGCAACTGAACTATGTGAAACCAAGCCAATAATTACTTATGTGGACCTAGTCTTATCCTCTTACTACGGGAAGACGATTCAATGATATAAAGTGTAGCATGGTACTGGGCTCACATAGAAAGTGCCTTTTAAAAGAATATAAATGATGATGATAATTTAGCTACTATTAGCTCTTAGGAGCAGTGTTCTCTTTCTTTTTCCTTCAAGTTGATTAATTCAAAACCGTTTACTGACTACCTTAAGTGTGTCAAACACTAAACTAAGCCCTGTGGGGAATATGACGCTATAAAACACAGTGCCTGCTGACTAAAGCCTGTGATCCAAGGAATAGACGTGGCCCCAAACTATCACCAGGGCAGACAGGAGAGCCTCAGACAAATGCTGTGAGAGGTTGTGGGCATCAGGAGAGCATGAGTCTCAGAGAGGAGCTCCAAGTGCTCGGACAATGATGGGTATAAAGGTCACACAGATGCCTATTTTTTTTAGCCCATACCAAGAATGCTCTCAACTGGAGAAAAAAAATAGAACTCTTAAAAAATGTCAACTGAGTAATTTTTATGCTTCTGCTATTTATGATTCTGCCAGAGATATTTAATTGTATGGTATACTCTAAGGCTGTGCAAGAGAGCCTTGCAAGGTGGCTTTACAGGTACTCATTAATTCAGCCAACCTAAACGAGCTGTAAATGAAACTGACAAATGCTATTATCTTACTTGCTGAATTCTTCTTTTTATTTCAGCAGAAATAGTTTGAGGAACTAAAAATTCCTGACATCATGCACAGACGCAAAGGGCCACAGATAATTAGTGTGGGCTGGGGCTGAAGCCATTTCCCTTTCATATTTAATGTGTAGTAGAAGTCACTGGAATGCCCAGTTCCTGGGGCTGGGTTTCAGGATTCTTGATGCCCTTAAAAGGCATCAGGGTTAATATCTCCATCCCTGTGCTCCCTTGCTGGCTTCTAGGTGGACGTGAGAGTGATGGGGTCCAGAGAGGAGTTAGTTTCCTTCTGGACTTCCCCCAGATAGGATGAATTATCCTAACCTGAGAGAGAGATTCCTTCTGGGGACTGAAGAACAAGGCCAATCATTTTAGCATTTGATGCCAAGATGACAACATTGGCGCTGAGTTTACATACCTACTTTAGATGACCACATGGCAAATACCATAGGTATTGGGCTATCCTGTATTAGCCTTAAATTATACCATTTCACATTTATTGCTTCATACTCTGCATGTCTTTTAAATCTTTCTTTTAAATACATATGCCTCTGGGAGAGTCAAAATATTACTGAGTACTGTATAGTTTTGCAAGCCTTGGATTGTTACCAACCCTCCAATTACCCCTTCCTTCTCACAGCTGTCACTAGCTGCCCATTACTCCAATGTGCCTTATCTGTGTTAAAGGGTACTCCACAGAGCCTCCTCAAACACAAGTTTAACATGAGTTCTGTGACAGTTATAGATGGGGCAGACAACTCTGAACTATTTATCAGAATTCTTCAAGCCTGTTGTTCTCTGGCTGTTCTCTAAGTGTCTAATTCTTACATTTATATTTGGCCTTGAAATGCATGGTGTGTTTTTCTTTAAGCATACATGTGCCTATTACTCTGCAATCTATGGATTCTCCTTAGTAAATGACAGTTTGGGGCTACACAGAAGTCTCTATTGGGAGACCAGGGACATGCCTGGCTTCTAAACATCTTTTTGTTGGATATCAACTGGCTCAGAATCTGCCTCATCAGAAGGCATACTGCCTTTCAGACTCAAACTTCTGAGTACGTGGGCATCTGTACTCCATGTTCCTGGATGCTAAGCTAGGTGCGGCAGGGCAGACATCAGGAATAGAAGGACACTAGACCAGGAAGAGCAGGTATAATTAACGAGGCTTTTTTATTATTTTCTCGCGCACACTACCCGTGTGTGTGTGTGTGTGTGTGTGTGTGTGTGTGTGTGTGTGTGTGTGTG
>CABHPR010154991.1:51120-68525 GCA_902168415.1 Peromyscus melanophrys
TTTTTTTTTTTTTTTTTGGTTTTTTGAGACAGGGTTTCTCTGTGTAGTTTTGAGCCTTTCCTGGAACTTACTTTGTAGACCAGGCTGTCCTTGAACTCACAGAGATCCACCTGGCTCTGCCTCCTGAGTGCTGGGATTAAAGGCGTGCGCCACCACCGCCCAGCCTGAGTTTCTTTTGTTTGGTTTTATTTGAAAATTGCAGTGTGCGCTCTGATGGTCAGTGGGGTAGGACCACGTCATAGGTTTTGTCAATTTGACACAAACCTACACACATTTGGGAAGAGGGAATCTCAAATGAAGAATTGCTCCATTAGGTTGGCCTGCTATCCCATCTGTGAGGCACATTTTTAATTACTAATTGGTGTAGGAAGGCCCATTCCACTGTGGGAGGTGCCATTTCCAGGCAAGTAAATATAAGAAAAGTACTGAACAAGCTATAGAGAGCAAACCAGTAAGCAGCATTCTGTAACACAAATTCTAATTGGTCTTACTAATAAAAACCCGGAGTCAGGTATCAAGGTGAAAGCTGAAATATCAGAGAAGCAGAGCAGCCAGTTGTAACATGAATCTTAAAAGGTCTTATTAATAAAAACAAACCTGAAGCCAGATATTGGGGTGAATGCTGGAAGATCAGAGAAGCAGAACAAGTCACAGCTTCCTCACCTGGCCAGTGTTTCCTCAGACTGGAAGCCTCTGAGTCTCATCCGAATGGCTCTCAGCTGAACTGCTGCTCAAAGCCTAAAAGCTTAACCAGCTTAGTTCCTGGTTTTCATGCCTTATATACCTTTCTGCTTCCTGCCATCACTTCCCAGGATTAAAGGCGTGAGTCACCATGCCTGGCTGTTTCCAGTGTGGCTTTGAACTCACAGAGATCGGGATGGATCTCTGCCTTAGGAATGCTAGGATTAAAGGTGTGTGTGCCACCATTTTCTGGCCTCTGTATCTAGTGGCTGTTCTGTTCTCTGACCCCAGATAAGTTTATTAGGGTGCACAATATTTTGGGGAACATAATATCACAACAACCAGCCACTAGAAAGACTTCTTGCCTCTAAGAATCCTCAGAAAGAAAAGGCCAAGCTGCTGTCACTATCCGCGCCTTATCACTTCCTCTCTCCACCCAGCCATATCACTTCCTGTTTCCTCCTCCCAAGTGCTGGGATTAAAGGTTTGAGATCCCAAGTGCTGAGATTAAAGGTGTACGCCACCACTGCCTGACCTCCAGTGGCTGGCTCTGCACTCTGATCTCCAGGCAAGCTTTATTTGTTAGAGCACAAACAAAGTATCACCAAAGCATTCCCCTAGGGTGTCTGGTTCAGTTTCTGCTCCAAGTTCCTACCTTAAGTTTCTGCCTTGGCTTACCTCCATAATGGACTGTAACTTATAAGCTAAATAAATCCTTTTTGCTTCGGTCGATTTTGGTTAGCATTAATCATAGCAACAAAAAGCAAGGACAGACCAAGTGTTAAAAAAAAAAAAAAAAAAAAAGGAAAAATGTATTGTTAAAGGGGGAGAGAGAGAGAAGAGATTCCAGGCACTGTAGCATACCCCTGTAATCTAAAGCAGTAAGGTCACAAATTCAAAGCCAGCCTGGGCTGTGCAATGAATTCCAGGCCAGTCTCAGCTACATAGTAGTAGATCTTGTTTCAAAAATATAGTTATTTAAGTGTACATCATATGCTTTTTTTATGCCAGTTGTGTTAAAATTTTGCCATTTAGGTACATACTTATTAAATATAACATTTTAAATAATTTCCCAGTTTCTTTCATATATGATTACTTGGGTGGCTTACATTATGTTCTATCAGAACATTAGCTGTACAGATATTTATGTCTCTAATTAAGACAGTTCCTCTGGACTACAGATTCCAAAATCCAGCTGTCCACAGCTGGCCTTCTAACTTGATGCACTTAAACTTATAAACCCTTCTCTGGGTTCCTAGCCACTTCTCCACTTCTCGTTGTGGTTCGGGGACCTGGACTCAGCTACACACATTCCTCCCTTTCCAACTACTTGCCTTCAGCTTTGCCTGGACAGATCCTAAATGTCAGCATCCCCTGTGAGAGCTGGTAATTCCTGCTCTCACGGTGCCTGCAGCAACTGCTTTCCGTTTCCAGCTCTTTCATACACGGCAAAGACATCTCCTTTCCCTTCTCCGCCCCCGACCCCCACACCCGCCAAGATTCCTGCAGTAGCCTGGACTCCCGAGGCCTGGAGGTCAGACTCCCAGCCCGTGGGGCCCCTTTTCCACCTCTGGATTCTAAAGAGCCAACCAATGCTTCAGAAGCTGTCTGTAGCCCCTACGCTCTGCTGCCCCGGACTGTGCTTGGCTTCATGGTTTTTCCTTTCAGCCGTAAAATGTCCATACTTACTTAATTTCAATTCAACTCTGTCCATCTAACCTGTGTGATTGCTGTTTTCTTGACTAGTACTTGATCAACACGTGCAGATTGGGCTAACAGAACATATCCAAAATTAAGTTTGTGCTCCTTTCTCAATACTCACCATCTTAGTGAAGGGGACAGCAGCTCGGCACCAGTTCCCCGTGTCCTGAGAACGTGCTGCGCACTGCGCTTAGGTCCACCATTTCACCCTGACGTCATCAACATCCACTCAAAATGCTGGCTCCCTGATGTTGTCTTCTTTGTCCAGTTTTGTGTGGACAGCTGTTCCGCATCCATCCTCCTCCCCATCCACTCTATCCCCTGAAGCTTGACTGATCCATTCGTAGGACACTTGTCTATGCAACTTCTCTTTCAAACTTCCTCCCACCACCCACCTACCTCCCTTCCCCAGAGGTTGAGTCCTCTCCACCCTCTGCTCTAGGGTCATACGATGTTTGTATCAATTTGTCCAATATTAAAATGGTAGACTAGGAGTTAGACACATCCCCTGCTGTCAGGCAAGGGAAAGAGGCTCTTGGTAGATTAATATACTTTTCACTTAAGCATTTAATATGACTGACTTCCTGTTCTTCTCAAAGACAAAGTCTTGGTAGATATTTTCCTCCTATAGGAAACTGTTTTGTGGGACTTTAAAATTGGCCAGGAGGATTGTGTGTGTGTCTCCCGTGTTGGGAACCAACCAGCTTCCCTTTCTTTATCTGGATTAGCCAATCCCTTGCAATAATCCAAACCAACCAGTTCTGTGAGAGAAAGGGAACTCATCCCATTCCCAAAGATAACATCTCCCATTGTCTCAGCAATCTCAGACACCAGCTCTGGGTCCTCTTTCCTTCTTGGGGAGTCTGCCTCTTTGTATATATTGGTGTGTGTGTGTGTGTGTGTGTGTGTGTGTGTGTGTGTGTATGTGTGTGTGTGTTTCGATAGTAAAAATATGACTGGGTACTTAGACCTTTTTTTTCTGACTATTTGTTCTTTAAATCAGCAGAAAAGGGAATTCATTACTAAAACCCTAGACAACATCACCATCATGACACCATAGACGTGAATACATAGGTAACGTGTTCCAGGAGCACTATGTTAGTTGCTGAACACATGGAAATTTCCTAAAATAACTCCTAAGTATAATGCAAGTCCAATCAAGATGCCCAAAGGGAAATGTCATAGTGCTGATGTTAAAACCTAACAGTATCACAAAATGACAAACCAATCTCACTTACTACTATATAAGTAAAAAGTTGTCTATTATATGTGTGTCTATATGTATGGGCACACAGGTCTGTGTGCAGATGTACCTACGTGCATGTGTGCTTGTGTATGTAGAGACTAGGAGTTGACATCAGGCATCTTCCTTGATCTTTCTCCATTTTTTCTATTGAGGCAGGGTCTCCCACTAACCCAGAGTTCAACAGTTCTGACTAGTGTAGTTAGCCAGCTTGCCCCAGATACCTCCTTTCTCTGCTTTCTGAATTCTGGGATTACAGGTAAGGTACTACACCTGTCCAGCTTTAACATGGGTTCCGAGATCTTGACTCTTGTGGGGCAAATGTTTTATCCACCAAGCCTTCTCTCATCTCCCAATAAAAACTCTCCAAATAAAGTAGTAGAAAATAAGATACCCTCCTTTAATGAAAACACTACACTATGGCATCATAAGATTTAGGAAAAGAAAACATTGGCGGGCTGGAAAAATGGGCCAGCACTTAAGAACATTTAATGTTCTTGCAGAGAACCTGAGTTCAGTTCCCAGAACCACATCAGATGACTCACACACATCTTTAACTCCAGGTCTAAGGGAACTGATGCTGACCACATTTCTTACACAAGTAACTGCTCAAAAGCCTCTTTTAACACTTTCTTATACAATGTATAGAAAATATATGGAGAATGCCCATGCTGATTTTAATTCAATAAATGGTATCCTGATGCACATGTAGAATTATTAAGCTCTTCCACTCAAAACAAAATTATAGAAATAGAAGAGAAATTACCAGTCAAGTACTACTCAGGACCCTGCCTGGTTTATGACAAGAAAAAATCAATTATTAAAAAATATTTAAACTTTGCAATATCTTATTGAACAGTGTTTCAGTCTTTGAAACTACACAAAAATCTAAAATGATGGCCAGCACTATTAAAACCGTAGAGCTTAAGCTAAGATTTCAAATCAGTGGATAAAATTTGTGGAAGGACAATGAATAGTTCAATGGCAGACAGCACCAGACCTAACATCAATGCTTTCATTGCAAAAAGAGGCAGCAGATCCGTGCCATTTGTCAAACCACAGTTAACTACTCCACAGTTGGCTTTAGATAAAACTTTGGAAAGAAAAGTACCAACAAAGGCATTTCATGACTAGATTTCAAAGTACTCTTCTAGTTTAATAGTAAGTACTATATCTGTGGATTAAATTATATGGTATCTGAAATTTGCTTTAAAATCATCTAGCAGGTGTTGGGAGTAAAGCTAAAATACCAATGACCATGAATTAATAAGTATTACATTGGGGCAGTGGATACTTGGTCCAATTACATCACATTCCCATTTTTTTCCTGTTTCAGTCTATCTGTAATAAAAACTTCAAAAAGAAGCTGGATGTGATGGTGCTAGCCTACAGTCCCAGCACTGGGGATGCTGATGCAGGAGGATCACAAGTTCCAGGCCAGCCTTAATTACATACAAAAAACAATCTCATGAAAACAAACAAGCAAAGTAGTTCCTGTTCCGCCTTCAGTTGTTTTCTATTCAACATAATTTTATAATTAGAAAACCATTAAGATACATATATTTGTATACATTAAGATATATATCTTAATGTTTTCTAATTATAAATATATTTTCTAATTATATATACACATACACATATGTATAAACATACATATACATGTATATGTATTTTGTATACACACACAGATTTCTTGAGAGTATCTTGGGACTTTGCCCACATCAGAGGACAATTCTGTGAGTTCATTCTACAAGGCTGATGCTCACTCCTCTCGGATGTCCGAGGACTTGGGCAGCACTAGTTCATCAGAACCAGGGTCAGTGCTTGACAGTAATGACAGCAGAATCACTCCCAGCGACTGTTTCCATGGGAATGAGAATGACTCTGCAGCAGAAAACTCTTAAATTCCATTCTGAGGTCACAGAGGGCCATTCCATTTTCAAACAGCTGTGGCTGCTTGCAGCTTTTATGTTTGGGGGATGAAGAAACATCAAGCCTAGATTTATTTCATTGATGAGCATTACTTAATCCTATGTATGAAAGCCCAGTCATTACTCAGGAAGACCTGACAAGCATCCTGCCTCTCGCTGTAAGCACTGTGGGAGGGGTGCGGATGCTCTCACCTTCCACACAATTGCAGCTACTCTCCCAGCCTGCCCTTTGCACCACCTCAAGGAAAGGCAGATGTGAGGATTTTAAGGAGGTTGGTTTGCAACTTGGAACACCAGCACTCAGCGAACTATAGAGCCCAAAACTTGGATTCATTCAAACCAATCTTTGATAAGAGTCTGAGGAGAGAAAAAAGCCTCAGAACTTCTAAAAAAAAAAAAAATAGATAAGCTTTGAGAGAAGCTATCTGAGGATATCTTAAATAATTTAAATAATTATGCTCAATCCAAAGGCTGTTTGTACATCTGTCTTCTTATTGTTTAGTAATACTAGACTGTAATTCCAGAACAATATGCAACCTCTTCTTTATGCGCATGCAGCACCATGAAGCTTGGCAATGTATCATCTGGGAAAATTGGTTTTGGGGTGATGAATTGCCAGGTTAAGAGTTTTGTATTCTTGCTATCGCCTTCATTATCAGAGCAGTTTAAAAAGTATTTCTGTATTGTGTAGCAGCACTGTTGTGATAAGAATTAATACAACATTTTAGCATGTGGCTTAAGAAAGACAAACTGGTAGTTTTAGATCTGTGCTGTGCAGTGAATTTAAAAGTTAGCAGCAACTTTTAAAAACTGTACAATGAAGCCCTACCTATACACATGAAATGCAAACGAAGGAGTTAGATGGGACATGTTAGTGACTCGTTAATAATGTGACGTGTGTGTGTGTGTGTGTGTGTGTGTGTGTGTGTGTGTGTGTGTGTGGATGTGTGTGTGTTGAGAGAGGACAGAGGCAGATTTATCAAGTCTCTGTTGAAGGACAGTCATGCAATTTCAGTCACCAGCATCGCTTCTCAACAATGATCATTCAAGTTATGCATTGACTTTTCATGGAGGGAAACTTCAGCACCAACTCTGAATGAGACATTTGAAGGTAATTAACAATTTACTGATATTGGAAAACTCCCTGGCCTTAAGTTGGGGGGGAGGGGGAGGGTCAAAATGTGGCTAAAAGAGTGCACCATTTTCTCTATAGGAGATAGAAAAAAATGACTAATGCCAAACAAAGTCAACAAAAATGACAATAGCCAATAAATCATGATAAGGATTTGCTAGAGTGTTCAACAGCGGTGGTGCCGGTATCCTGCCAAAAGGAAGTGTTTCAATAAGGACGAAATGTGGCAGGGCTCCTCAGACCAGTGTGTCCTTTCTCTTAGGCTCCACATTTCTCATTGTAACAGACTACATAAATGCACTTAAAAGATAGTAAATTTTATGGGTTCTCATACTTATTTACATCTTTTATTTTCTCAACTACCGGTCAAATGGAGTTTAAATTCTTCAAAATACTAAATGTAGGTATTTTCAGGCTTTGCCAGAACATTTCATGTATTCTGATGGTCTTAACTTTAATGTTTCTAATAGTGTAAGAATTGATAAACTTAGCCGGGCGGTGGTGGCGCACGCCTTTAATCCCAGCACTCGGGAGGCAGAGCCAAGCGGATCTTTGTGAGTTCGAGGCCAGCCTGGTCTACAGAGCGAGATCCAGGAAAGGCGCAAAGCTACACAGAGAAACCCTGCCTCGAAAAACCAAAAAAAAAAAAAAAGAATTGATAAACTTGAAGTAGAATTCAAATAATCCCGTTTGTAAATGGTTATGTTCAGTCCTTTAAAAGAATCATAAACCTTGTGTATCAAGTGCCATCTGTGATGCGGCATTCACTGCCCATCGTCTACACAAACAAACCTTTGAAACAGCCATTTTATGAAGCTATAATGCTCCCATCTATACAAAGCCTGGTATCACATTAGCACAGGATGGGTACTTGAGAAGCTTTTTATGGTCTACTAAAGACATTGAGGCCAAAGAGTTAAAGAATTTGTCTGAAGTCATCTGCTTAGCAAGGAGCAAAACTGGAACTCCCAACTTAGGCTCAGTTCCAAACTGTTTTCCTCGGTGGGTCCTCTTCCATAGCCCTGTACATGACTTCACTTCAGAGAAGAGTGTCTAGAAGCAATCATCCCCAATGAGGGAACCCAGACCCAAAAAGACAAATATTGCAAATTTCCTCTTAGGTGCTTTCTAGTGAGAGGAAGACGCAAAACCAGAGGTAGACAGATTCATGGAGGACTGCTGTGGGTACTGAAGAGCCATGGCCATACTTTCAACAGGAGAGTACTGTAAACAGATGTGTGCTATAGAAAACGTGTGGGAGAATGGATGGGAAGTAAATGGGAAGGCAGAAAGAGGGTGTGTGCCTGGGGGTCAGAGTGGAAAGACTGTTGAAACAAACCAGACAAGAAATGACAGTAGCTTGAGCTATGAGGTGTGACAGAAGGTGTGACAAGAATCACAAGTACAAGAGCTTTAAAGAAGATGTAAAGGATTTCAGGATCAGTGGTGGTGGCGGTAAGCTCTGCTATGACCAAAGGCATTTAAGAGGCTGGTAGACATTTTGGTGAAGATATGTTGTGTGACACTGTGTGTCTTTGGAATACAAATGAGCAGTGACGTTATAAATGTAAATGGGAGACCATTGGCATAATGATGGGCAGAAAACCACCAAAAAATGTCCTCAGAGAAGTCACAGAAGCACAGAGGAGTATGGAGATCCAGACTCGGAGAATCCAGCGCATGCGTGATGGTCCAGGAGAAGCCTGGAGATGGGGCTACAAAAGAGTATCCCAGGAGAGAGGTGGAAGCAAGGTAGAGTGGTGTCACCAAAAGATACACATGTCATCTGCATGAGAAGCCACGAGAGCGCTCCGTGAGGTGAAAAGGTCCCAAAACCGGGGGGGAAATGTCAGAGACACCCCCACTCCCATTGTTAGGGGTCAACAAAATCTCTAAGCTAAACAATCACAGCATGTACGCAAGGTCCTAGTGCAGACCCATGCAGGCCCCATGACTGCGGCTTCAGTTTTCTGTGAGCCTCTACGAACCCTACTTAGTTGATTCCATGAGCCACGTTCTCCTGGTGTCCTTGACTCCTCTGGCTCCTACAGTCTCCCTCCTTTCCTCCTGCAGGGTTCCCCGAGCTCCACCTAATGTTTGGCGGTATCTGCTCCCATCAGCTGCTGGAAAAAGCTTAAGCACTGATCCTATGAGTATAGCAGAATGTTGTTAGGAATCATTTCATTGACTTTTTTTTTTTCTTTTGTCCTGTTTGGCTCTACCCTAGATCTCTGAGACATCCAGTTTCCAGATTCCTGCCATCCAGGCAGTGTCAGTCCTGGGTTCCCTCTGGGATGAGCCTCAAGTTAGACCAGTCCTTGGTTGGCCACTCCCAAGCCACCATTGCCCCAGCACATCTTGCAGACAGGACAGGTTATGGTAGGTTTTGTGGCTGGGTAGGTGTTCATCAAAATTCCAACATGATTCTTTACAGACCCTGAAAGGACAATGCTCAATTTCATTTGGAAAAAAAAAACCAAAACACAAAAAACAAAAACAAAAAAACAGGAAAGCTATAACAATCCTGAACAATATAAGAACTTCCAGAAGTATCACCATCCCTGATTTCAAGCTTTACTACAGAGCTATAGTAAGAAAACACCATGGCATTAACATAAAAATAGACATGTAGATCAATGGGACTGATCAAAGACCCAGACATAAATCCATCCCTATGAACACCTGATTTTTTATAAAGAAGTCAGAAATACACACTGGAAAAAAAGAAAGTATCTTTAACAAATGGTGCTGGTCAAACTAGACATCTGCATGTAGAAGAATGCAAAAAGATCCACATTTATCACCCTGCACAAAACTCAAGTCCAAGTGGAGCAAAGACCACAGCATGAATGAATTGGTAATTTTGAAGATAGAAGGACAGGCACACTGAGTTTGCTATGTTAGTCTATTTTTGTGTGTATTTGAAAATTTCAGTAGTAAAAAGGTTGGTTTGTTTGAAAAGAAAAAGAAGAAGCAGTGCACGTATTTTGGCTACATAATCTAATTTTGAAAACTTTACCCTAAGGAAAAGATTGAAATATTGGAATAGGAAAACTATCTGTACCAAGATGTTTAGAGCAACATCACTTGTGAAAATGGAGGAAAAAGTCAAAAACAATGCTGATAGCTGACATTCAATAATGTTACATAATCCATGGAGTATCATCAGTGGGGGAGGTGACTTACGGAGCCATTGAAGTGATAAAAATGAAGCCTGGAGATACAGGAAGCTGTGGCACAAATCCTAATTGGTCATAATAATAAAAACCCAGAGCCATATATCGGGTAAATACTGAAAGATCAGTAAAGGAGCCGGCCACTAGAGAGACTTCTTCCCTCTACCGACCTCTATAGAACCCTCAGCCTGAAAAGGCCAAGCTCCTGTCTCCACCCCACCTTATCACTTCCTCTCTCTGTCCAGCCATATCACTTCCTGTTTCCTCCTCCCAAGTGCTGGGATTAAAGGTGTGTACCACCACTGCCCAGCCTCTAGTGGCTAGCTCCACACTCTGATCTTCAGGTAAGATTTATTTGCTAAAGCACAAACAACATATCACCACAGGAAGCCTTTTACAAAATAATGCAAGACACAAAATAAAAACAAATACAAGTCTTCAACTTTAATTTAGCTAGTCATGGTATTAGTATAATGTGATTTTATATTTCTCAAGCAAAATGTTTAGTTCATTTCCCTAAACAAGTTAATGATCATTTCAAGTGTTGCAATTACAAGAACATGACAACATGACTTAGCCCTTTCTTAACCACCAAGATTCTTACAGGCAGGGAGGGCAGACAGAGGGTTCTTGTATCAACTCAGGGTGAGGCTAAGTTCACATCATATGCTCAAATACACACCCACATGCATTTTGATGATGTGTTGGAATCTCTGGCAAGTACATGGTACTCTGCTATGGCTAGTAAACAATACAAACAGAAAAGGACTAATTTTAAAACTACCATGAGATAAGTTTTCCTGTCTTAAAACCTGGAGGCGATGTTTGCTTTCTAATGAGAGACAGAAAGGGGGTGGATCCAGACAGGAGGGAAGGTGGGGAGGAACTGAGAGGAGTAGAGGGATGGGAAACTGTAATCGGGATACATTGTGTAAGAAAAAAAAAACCCTATTTTCAATAAAAGGAAAAATAAATAAATAAAAATAATTCTTAGAAGCAGATTTGCCTTACAATGTTTCAGTGCTCACAAAGGCTTCCTAGATCAATGTGGAGAGATGAGAGAAGAGCCTGTGACATTAAATGCAACGAATCTGGTTTAAGTCAGAAATTGCGACAGTTCTAAATTATGTGCACAAACTCTTTGAAGAAGAGACCCAAATACCCATCCCCTTTATAGCTTGCTTCTTATGCATAGAAAAACTGGAAAAGTGGGTGAGTCCTAAGATCAACACAGAGTCAAGAGACTACACCTTCACTCTTACTCAGACTGTGTGTTCTGGTCAAAACAACTGCCAACTGAGCAGCCTCAGAGGCCTTTGGGGAAGCTACATAAAGACACAGAAGTGTCCTGCGCACAGGGTGTGTGGAGAGGCTTGGAAATAAATACTCAAGCTGCAAGGTAGCCTCTGGAGCCCTGCCTGGACTGTGGTAGCTTGACATCCAAGTACACACAGCTAAGCTTCTGCTGAGTCTAAGCCCATAGAAAGTGAGATAATAAGGATCTGTGGTTGGGGAGTAATTTGTTATATAAAAACATGCAATATAGAAATGTTTAAGTCTTTCAGAAATTTCACTTAGTGTGGTTTCTAATTGTGTATTTTACTGACTTAATCTCTGGTAGTTTCCTATAAAATTAATTTTGGCAACAATTTTGCCAACTAGATATTTTTTTCAGGAACCCAATTCTAGAAATGTAAAAATATTTCACCACCCAAAACCTTATTTGAGCTTATTTGAGGTAGACCAGCAGATAAATGGTGGTATAAACAATAAACCTAAGGAAAATAGGCTTTGAATGTTTTTAAGGTGTTTAAACATTAACAATTGAAGATATATTTTGTGCTACTATCACTTCCAAAAATGTCTGTCAATAATGTTCCATTGTTTGAAAATTGTTTGGTTTTTCTTTTTAATGTCTATTCTTAAGATAAGAAAACAGAAAAGAAAGAGAACTAGATTCTAGAGCTGGAGAAATGTAGAGGACCATATTGTGAAAAGGTTACTCCTGTAACAACAGAGCAATACGCCATCGTGATACTTATTTCTCTGTATTTATTTTAAATGTATGTCATTGTAATTTTTTAAAAAACAACAATACAATGTGACATGTTCTAACAGGATTTGGAAATCCAGCTCATTTTTTTTTTTGTCTTTGTGATCACATTAAGATTTTTTTCCCTTCATCTGGAAAAAACAGTTATCAGGAGAGAAGTGTTCTAGACTCTTTAAAGGAAGTCTCCCGGTCTCCATTCCTCCCTTCTCATGGATGAACCTGTTTATCTAGTTTAAAAGGTGCTGAAGGAAGCCTCCCAGGGAGAGGAAGTGCTCCATGTCTGAAGGCCATCCAGAGAGTAGCAGATTTGATTCCAAAGGTAGCCATAGAAACCTATGGAGCATCTTCACTGAGCAGAGGCTATCCATCCAATGTTGGGTGGAGGAAAGAAACATAAGGAGTCATGAGAAGCGTGATCACTCTTTGGGAAACCTAGGTTTGGCTAATTAAGGCCAAACAAAAGATTTCCTGATACTGGAATGATACAACAAAAATAATCAGGTCTAATGATAAAACTAAGCCAAATTAATGCCTCTTACATCAGAAGCCAAGTAGATAATACAACTGAAATGTGATAGAAAAGCTAAAGGTTAGTACCAGAAAGTAATTAAACAAGCTAGTCACTATACCAAAGTGTTTTAGCAGAGCAAGAATGTTTGCTTTGACTCCTGGAGTTTTGACAATACATAGGTAAAGAAGCTCTATGTTAATTGTCAGTAGGGTAGGAAGGGAGTCTCCACATTGTCTTTTAGTAAAAAGCAAAATTGTGCAGAACTCATACCTTGACCACAAGCTGTCTAACATGCTCACAAGTGGCTGCTACAACAGACAAACCTTATTCCTTGTGGTGGTTTGAATGAGGAATGTCTCCTGTGGGCTCACATGTTTGAACACTTGGCCTCTGGTTGCTGAGGCTGTTTGCAGAGGATGTGGAACCTTTAGGAGGTGGAGTCTTCCTGAAAGGTGCACATCACTGGGGTCGAGCATTAAGAACTCACAGCCTTCCTGCACTTCCAGCTGGCTGTCTTCACTTCCTGCATGTGGCTGAAGATGTGATCTCTTCCTTCTCTGGCTGCCTGCAGCCATGTGTCCCCAGCCATTATGGACTTTCCCTCTGGAACCATAGTCAAAATAAAATCTTTCTTCCATAGGTCATTTTTTTTAGTTGTAGTATTTTATCACAGAAACAGAAAAGTAACTAATACATTCATTAAATTTGCCAATCACTGACCTGTCATTTAAAATATTAAGATCAGAAGCCAATTCACAGACTTTCAATGAGAGTAATGAAAGCTTTCTTGGGAAAAGTATTTAGATGTAGAAATTTCAGTTGTACAATATGATGTTTATTGAGGAAAATTATATGATTAATAATTTACCAAAAGTTATTATTATTTATTGTTTTTAAAAAGAAAATGGTAAGGTCAAAATTAAGTGTAGATTGTGTGATACAAGCTTCCAACTATACTATCTAAATCATACTTGTGTTACATTTGTTGTTAAGTATTAAGCAGTGTATATAGCACTCTACACTATAATTTAATAAAAATTAAAGTACACTTGGTGATCTTAAAGATTAAACATAGAAAGCAGAGTGTGGTAGCTCACACCTATAATCCTTGTACTAGAAATGTAGAGGTAAGAGAGTCAGAATTTTAAGGTCACCCTCAGTTACACAGCAAGTTTGAGACCAACCTGAGCTACATGAGATGCTAACTCAAAACAAAGTAAGATTAAACATAGAAAACAGTATCCTATATCTTTAGCTCTGTAACTTTAGATATTCATAGTCCCTGAAGCATTGTGAGGAAATGACCACATACAACCTTCCATCTGTGGAAATGATGTTCTTTCCTTGTGTGGGGAGATTCCATACTCTGTGCTCCACCCCCACCTCCCACCCCAGGATGGCATTAGCCACAGACTGACCCAAGGACATTGTTAACAGTATGTTTGGAGCTACTCAGTAAATGCCGTTGGACTGATCTTTGTTCTCATGGGTTGTAACTTACATGGAGGGGATAGTCTTCAAAACTCTAGCCAGAGAAACCTTTGATGTAAAATAATCAGTTACTGGGAAGGGGAGAATGGGGCAGATGGAGGAATGTTTATAATCCTTAAATTCTGGAGATGCCACTTGAGAATGAAGGACAAATCTCATGTGGCTCTATGATTCCCCAAAGCATGGATTTCTCCTCATAAGAGCGAAATGAAATAAGAAGCAATGTCACTTGCTTTTATACCCCAAATGTCAAGTGTAGTTGGTTATTTTTATTCTTTTGCTCTTTGGGGGCCCGCCACACAGCTCCCAAATAAATACATAGAGACTTATTCTTTCTTATGCATGCCCAGCCTTAGCTTGGCTTATTTCTAGCCAGCTTTTCATAACAAATTACCCTGTCTACCTTTTACCTCTGGGCTTTTACCTTTCACTATTCTATATACTTTTCTTACTTCTTACTCCGTAGCTAGCTGGGTAACTGGGTGGCTGGCCCCTGGTATCCTCTTCTCCTTCTCCTTTTCTCTTTCCTCCCTCTCTATTTATTCTCTCTGCATGCCCATCCTGCCTATTTCTCTCTCCTGCCTCGCTATTGGTCACTCAGCTCTTTATTAGACCAATCAGGTGTTTTAGACAGGCAAAGTCACACAGCTTCACAGAGTTAAACAAATGCAACATGAAAGAATGCAACACATCTTTGCATCATTAAACAAAAATTCCACAGCATAAATGAATGTAGCACATCTTCAACTAATATTCCACAATCTCCCAGGTCATATTATGTTGCTCGCATAGATAGTTTTATTCTCACAATGTTCTTTTACATTTGTAGAATAATTGTATATTTTAGCTATTTGGGTATTATTAAAAGATTAGGCCTTTCTTCCCAAACGTTGCCTAGTATGTCTGGATTTGCATTAATCATTTTGTGATGGGGTAGATACATATTCCAAGAAGACATCTGAAATACCCCTGCAAGGATGTTTCACACTAGCCCTGTTTCTCTCAGCTATGGAGATCTACTGTTATGAATGGACAATAACACATATATCTGGAGATCTGATGTAGACCTGGATGAACACTAGTGATAAGAGTTTAACACAAGCTGGGCAATGGTGGTGCACGCCTTTAATCCCAGCACTTGGGAAGCAGAGCCAGGTGGATCTCTGTGAGTTCAAGGCCAGCCTGGTCTACAGAGCGAGATCTAGGACAGGCACCAAAACTACACAGAGAAACCCTGTCTCGAAAAACCAAAAAAAAAAAAAAAAGAGTTCAACACAAGATGACTCGGGCAAAGAGCTCAGACTATGAGAGCTGACCACTAGGTTCAATTCTGACTCTCCTGCTTCCTAGCTATATGACCTTGAATAAGCTGCCTAACTTCTCAAGACCTTAGTTGTTACTTGTTACATTGGTAGAACAAGATAACGACAGTAATGTGTAGATGGTGAGGACTGAGGTGATGTTTTCTGTTGTCTGTTCTGTTGTTTGAAACAGGGCCTCTCTATGTTGTCAGAGGAGTGCTGGAACTTGTGATCCTCCTGCCTCAGCCTGAGTGTCCAGATCATAGGAATATGCTACTGCATCTACCCAGGACTGTATGCAGTAGCACATGGAGGTTTAAGTAAGTAAAAGCTAGTAAAGTCTTCAGGACAGTGACAGCACATAGAAGCTATCACTTGATAAATGCTAAGCAGCAAGGGTACTGCCCTTAACAGATTCAGAATGCCTCACACCTGCAAGAAAAGAAAGAATGCTATCCTAAAAGTATAACCCAAGTGTCTGCGAAGAGACCCCATGGCAGCTTCCCTTAGAAACTGTAAAGTCTTCTAGTAGACAGCAATTAACTAAACAATCTACATTTTCTTGTTACCTTCTAGAACTCTTTGCAATACAGTTTAATACAGGAACCTCTGCCCTTGCCAGTGTCTATAAAATGACATTGCAAAGCAAATGATGATTATATACTTAGTAATTTCAGTGAAACTCAGAGTTCACTGGTGAGCTTCGTGCCTACAATTTCTTATTTCATTTGTCCTCAGCTAGCCTGATTTTCATTATCTGTGAAGATCTGCATGGAATGATTTATCAGACTTTACAACAAAACTGCTCCAGAGCAGTCACTTGGCCCAGTAGAAAATAAAATCAGGAACTTTATTTTGTCTGAAATCTTGCCATACTCGTGGCTTCTTGCTGAAGGAGCTCAGAATCCTCTCTGAGCTAGTCAAGAATTATTCCAGCATTTGTTTCCCTCTGCCTATTTACTCTCCCCTCCAGAACATGCCTTTTTGCTATCCTATCCATGGGCAATAGAACCACTCCCCCATCTCTCTGCTCTTCCTTTCCAAGCCTTTCAAAAGGCAGTGCCCATCCCCTGCTCCAGCCCTGCCAAGACAGACTTCTTTTCTCTTCTCCATGAACACACATGGTTGAAATTGCTGGCTAACTCATCTGCATACCTATGAATGGCACTGTGCTTTTGGCCTTATCTCAATTCAGGCTTATATAAAAGCAATCCATGCATACTTACTTAATAAAGAGCAACTTCAATTCCATGGAACTCTGTAGTTGAGTAACCAAAGAGCAAGAATTAAAACTTACTACTGGTGATTACTAAAGTGGTGATTACTAAATGATTACTTAGCATTTATTGGTATTTAAAACACTAACTTTCTATCAGTGCTTACTCATTTATTTAAATGTAAACTAAGAATTTACAGTGATTCAGGTGCTTTGTATCTATCCTCACTTAATCCTGTACAACCTTTATAAATGTGCTCTTTTAGAGATAAGGAAACTGAGATTAAGAGAAATAAAGCCCCCTAGGGTTATATGACTATCTGAAAAGGAGCTAAAATGCAGCCAGATTAGGCTGACTCTAAATCCGTTCTGTCTCCGCTGTACCACACTGCATGACATCCACCCTGCCTGTGACATAGGCCAGACACAACCTGACTTCCTGCGACCTTTCCCAACAGCAGCCTGATTGCTCTTGGGACTAAACTTCTTGTACTCTGGATGTCCATGGTTGGCAACAATGCCAGCAGAGATTTCTGTGCTGTGCTAGAATGCTGTGAGCAATCCAACCGTGCTCTGCTTGGACGGTTGTCATCAATGCCCAAGCTGACTTTCTCTGTCACACAGAGTAATCCAGTCTCATCACTAACACTACATAGGGCCGACATAACCAGTTATTCTGGTTAAGAAATAAATTGCTAAGGTAAAGAGAAAGAGCATGTGGAACCTGGCCATGAGTAAGGAAGGTTCTCCACAAAGGAGCTGGCCAGTGGGCCACCAGGTTGTAAAAGCTGTCTGTCCAGACATATCAAATCAAAGCCCCAAGTAAAATCAGTCCATTTCTCAGAAATATTACCTCCAAGTAATATAATAATATAAAAGCGATGACAAGGTTATACTAGGGGTGGAAGGAAATGGGTTCTCTCTCTCTCTCTCTCTCTCTCTCTCTCTCTCTCTCTCTCTCTCTCTCTC
>CABHPR010154991.1:68535-93798 GCA_902168415.1 Peromyscus melanophrys
CTCTCTCTCTCTCTCTCTCTCTCTCTCTCTCTCTCTCTCTCTCTCTCGTAGCTGCTGACTATACGTGTGTGTGTGTGTGTGTGTGTGTGTGTGTGTGTGTGTGTGTGTGTGTGAACCACCTTCAAGGAGACAATTTGAAATATATATTGAAATCTCAACTTTCTGGTAGTATTCCAGGTGGTCTAAACTAACTGGAATAAAAGCAAAAACACTAGAGAGTGGCTAACTGCATTAGCACTCAACTATCTATTTGTTAAATTGGGGGTGCGTGGCAATGATGAGTTATTCTGTGACATTGTCTCTCATCTAATATGCAATTTAAAAGACTGAAGAGTTATCTTGTAGATGTATGCATTGAGACGGTGTCATGGAATGACTGGATCCTGGAATCCTGACTAGGGGCGGCTAGGGAATGAATATAGGGCAGACAGGTGTACAAAGAGCTAGGATCTGGTCGGGGGATGCTCTAATGGAAGGCACCTGCTACCACCAGCAACCTGGAACATCATTGTGCTTAGTAGATACAACCCGGGGAGTCTGTTAGGAGTCTGGGTAGGAGGTCTCTGTAGGTGAGCAGTCTCAGGCTATGAACATCTGGGAGGAGGAAGCTGCAATGGCCAGTTTTTGTACAGATTGATCAGTCATAACATTCATACTTGGCTTTGCCTTACCAAGCCTGACTCATATGGGGAAGAGCTTTGCCAATTTCCCATGGTTCCGAGGCCTTGGATTTCTCAATAGGACCGTGTCTATGTCAACAGTACACATTCACTCAGGGACTTTACTCCATCAGGGCTTCCTCAACTCCCTACACAGTGAGCATCCAATGATAAGTTGAACTCTGCATTATGACCACTTGTGGTTTCCTGTAAAGAAAGAGATTCTCTGATGTGAGGTGAGAACTATACTTATCTGTGGGCATAAAGGCAAGTTTTAGGATTCAGTTAGGAATTATGCTGGCCTAGTAAAGTGGCAATAATAGTCCTTTCAGATCCATGACATCACTAGCCCCAGTTGTTATCTAGTTTTCTAGTACCAGGCAATGATTGCCCTCCTGTTGAGCTGGTCTTAAGTCCAATTAGATAGCTATTGGTTGCAAGATATGAGTGCCGCTCTTGCCACCCAGCTCCCACACCTAAGGCTCAGGGAACCCTGCTGAAGAGGGAAAAGAAAGATTAAAACAGCCAGACAACCACGAACGCTGCTGTGAGATCTTATTTCCTAGAGATGACAGGGAGGCTACTCCCATGAGAATGCAATAATATGGTTGCCTAAACAAGACCTGAACAATAACAATACCAAAAGATAGGCTAACTTAGAAGGTGGGTCCCACCCCTAGACAATGAACTCTAGGCAACCAATGACTACAGTCCTTCAATTTTACCAATCACGTATTATAGCTTCCATTTCCGCCATTCATAGGCCCTGCATCACACAAAGAATCATGCCTGTTTCAGAATTAAATGTATCTCATGCAGTTTTTAATACACTGTACATCAAAGCACACGTACATAAGCACCGTTTAAATTAGATAAATAATGGTGCTCAGTGTTGGTTCTCAGGGAACCTGCTTTTTTCAGACAGAAGAGTGTGTGGTTTGCATATTTATTTGGTTAGTACATTTTCAGGTTGCTTAGAAACTGTTCCACATAATTTAATTTTTTAACATAATAATTGGCTTAACAATCACCTTCTTCCAAGGTAATAAAGGGGCCCAGTTTCATGTTCAAAATATTAAGTAAAGGCCATTTTAAGTTTTCACATAGAAAAACATTAAATTTCACTCCAAAGTAAGATCTTTCTGAGAACAAAATTACTGAAACAACATTGAAGTTTTGATGATTTGAAATAAATGGAACCCTATTATTATTACTCGAAGCTGAATTGGATTTTGATGGAAAACAAAATAGTACAGAGATGACTTTATAGAAGAAAATGCAGCATTAGTGTTTTTTTTTCCTTAAGAAAATTGCACAGACAGCTTATGAGAAGCTGAAAACAAAGCAGCAGCTCAAGATCAGATTTTGATCAGATCAGGTGCCACACGCCAGCTCCACCCAACGTTGTACTTTGAAGATACTTCTACTGAAGTTGAAGAAATAAACAAGGGACTTCCGAGCAATCGGTCACTGAAGAGGAAATGCAGTGGGGGGGCGGGGGGGGGTGGTCAGTGTTGACTGTCCCCTTGATGGGGTCTCTGCACACCTGTGATGGGTTATTTAGATGAAGGTTGGCCCCTAAGAATGTCTGTGAGGAATCATCTTGATTATGTTAGTAGATACATGAAGAAGATTCATTTTAACTGTGGACAGAACTATCCCCTGGACAGGTGATACCAGACTCTAAAAACAGAGAAAGTGTGCTGAGCACTGCCAAGCACGCTGTGGGAGTTTAAAAGAGAATGTCCCCCCACAGGCTCACATATTTTAATACCCAGGTTATTGGCACTGTTTGGGGAGACTTAGGAAGTATGGCTTTGCTGAAGGAAATACGTCACTGTGGGGGTGGGCTTTGAGAGTTCAAACTCTCACAGTTTCTGGTTTCCTCTCTGCTTCCTGCTTGAGGTTTAAGATGTGAATTGTCAACTTGCTTCTCCAGTTGCCATGCTTGCTGCCTGCTGTCTCCACTCTGACATCATGAACTGTTATCCAACTAGAAGCATAAGCCCACATAAACCCTTCTGACTTGTCTTCGTCGCGATGTTTCATCATAACACTAGAAAAGTAACTAATACCCATGGATTCATCTTTCTCTGCCCTGATTGAGGATGAAATCACCTGCTTCAATTGCCTTCAGCCTTGACTTCCCCTTGAACCGTGAGCTAAAATGTATCCTCAAGTTGCTTTGGTCAGAATATTTTATCACTGTGACAGGAAAAAAAAAAACCTGATACAGCTGTTAATCCTTTAAAGGGGAATCCATTCACACTGGAAAACACATGGGAAGGGTGTAGAAGTTGGGGAAGGCTTAGGAGTTGAAGAGGGTGTAGAAGTTGGGAAGAGTGGAGGAGTTGGGAAGGGTGGGAACCATCTTTTTTATTCCTATCACATATTTCTCCTGTAAAAATGTTCTTACTTCTAATATTAAAAACCTGTGAGAAGTTGGTATACTTCCATCTTTGATCAAATGGCATCATTCATTCACTCTGCAATTGCCTCTTCTACACCAGGTACAGTTCTGGACACTATGAACACAGCAGTAAAATGGCAGTGTTTCCTGCCCCCAAGACACTTCCTGTCTAGGGGTATTCTAAGTCAGTGTCCATCCAGTGAAGGAAACCAAGATGGCAGGAATTCGAAAATGTGAGTTGAAGGGTTTTCAACCACCATAGTCTTTCTCTTGATCATAAAAGACCCAGAAGCATTGGCACCCTTTCATTCCAAATTCAGTTCCAAACTTATGCCTCTGTGTGCATCTAGAATGTAAAGGAAGACTCAACACACAGTGGTCTCAAGAACCAGGGTTTATATAAAATGATCCTATCCCTAATTGGAAACCAAGGAATGGCGGACCCCGGATATCATGGGCATTTCAGGACAGCCTTGCTTCCTGGTCTCTATCCTTGTCTTTTCATGAATACATTTCTAGACCTGTCACATGGTTTTCTGACTTTGGGTGGGAAAATAAGGCTTTTGTCACTACAAAACAAGTGTGGGCATGGCAGCTATGATATTGTAAAACTACTTGACACCGCCACTTGGCAAGGGCACCAAGGGGACAGGTTGATTCACAGAGGTAGTAGTGGTCTGAGAACATGAGGGGAAACCCATAATTCTTTTTTTTTTCTTTTTTTGGTGTTTTGAGACAGGGTTTCTCTGTGTAGCTTTGCACCTTTCCTGGAGCTCACTTGGTAGCCCAGGCTGGCCTCGAACTCACAGAGATCCGCCTGGCTCTGCCTCCCGAGTGCTGGGATTAAAGGCGTGCGCCACCAACGCCCGGCCATAATTCTTAATATGAAGGGATTCCAGTGGCATTTGTGAAGATCCAGAGACTGTCCTTGAAGATGGGGCAAGCTTAAGCATCTCAAGCTATGCTGAGAGATGTTAGAGATAACAAAAGCTCTACCTCAGCATCATCCTTTGTCCCATTTCCAGCTCCCTCCCAAGTTAGGGTGGAAGACATTGACCTTCCTACTGGGATTTCTGATGGAACTTCTCCATCACCTGCCCCTTTCCTCTAGCTTCTCTGCTGAAGGCCTTCATGCCTACTTGCTCTGGGTTGTGAATTCATGGAGGCAGAGCCAGGGGAAAAAAAAGACCTTCTAAGCATGAGCTCCTCAGTAGAGTGGGCTAGCTTTGTCTCTCTTGATAGGGACTTCACTTTTTTCTAATATAAAAGTCAACACATACAAACACGTGTGAACTTATTGAACTTTGCCTTGGTTCTCTAAGGATGAAGGCCATTTTGTTTTCCATCATCTTTTCTAATTACATCCTGAAAAATAGTCCCACTTGTCCATGTTATTTGATCCCACCAGAAATAATGCCCCATATTCTTGGAATCAAATCAGATGCTGAATATTACCCAGCCCCAACCTTCAATTTATACATGAAGAAACTGAGATCCAAAGGGATTAAATAGCTCTTTCTGATTATGAAATCAATCAGCAGCAGGTTGGAGGGGGGGGCTATTGATTCTAACACCATTGTTACTCCACTAGCTTCAGGAATATGCTGAACACTTCCTACAAACTGCTCACATCCCTTGGATCTACTACTTGTTTGAAGAAGAAATTAAATTTCATATGGAAGCTGGGAAAGTACCTAGGTATATGGAAGCGATAAGACCCTTCCATTAAGAGTGGCTTATAAACCAGACAAGGTGACCTTTGCCTATAATCATAGAACTCAGAAGCCTGAGGCAGGATGATTACAGCAAGTTCAAGGTCAGCCTAAGCTGCAAAGTGAGTTCAAGGTCACCTGAGCTACTGATCGAATTCCATACCAGTGTGGATCTGTGCTACAAAGAAAGAAAGAAAAGAAAGAAAGAGAGGGAAGGAAGGGGAGAGACAGAGAGAGACAGAGAGAGAGACAGACAGAGAGAGAGAGAGAGAAGAGAAGAGAAGAGAAGAGAAGAGAAGAGAAGAAAAGAAAAGAAAAGAAAAGAGAAGAGAAGAAAAAGAAAAAAGAAAAAAGAAAAGACAGGCTGGCTTCAGGCTTCCTATGGTGTTGAAGTCCTGTGGACCCACTCAAAGTTTCTTCAGCCTGTAGATGAAATGCCACAGCTGTCACTGAGTAACTTAAGATGGCCTTTGTGACCCTTTGTATTTAAGGACTTTGTTTCAAGTAAGATGCACATTGAGTAATCAAATTCCAGCTTGTACTATTCTTGATATACAATATAGCTAGAGTCAATGACAAGAACACAATACTCATATGCAGAAAGCTTGGCCCAGAAAGCATTAGCAGACACTCTTTATACCATGGTAGACTTCTGTGACTCACTTTGCACAAAGATGAGTGCAATGAAATAGGTGGTAGTTGCCATAGGAACATCCTCAGCATTTCCTAGACATGCTACAATGTGTATGTGTATATAGGAGAGAGAGGTGTATTGACAATCAAAAGGTAAAAAACTCTGACAAATAACAATACCAGTGTGCTTACATGATATTCATATATAATGTATTTGGCTTAGAGGTGATTTATTAGCTTTCATATGAAATAATTAGATATTTAATTTGCCATCATCTGTTTTCCCTTCTTAGAATTTAGAAAGACTTGGAGGTATTCATTCTAATAGCTCAAATTCTCTTTAATATTTGGCCATCAATTTTGAACCGCTAGGATTTTGTCCCACCAGATCCATCTCCACAGCAGATAAAATCATTTAAAATAATTCTGTCAAGTCACCCAGCGGTTCTTTCAAAGTGGTGACATTAATTAAGAAAGGTTATGTGAATGAAGGCTGGTCTTACAGCAGTCCTCATCTTCTTTGTCTGCTTTCCCAATCTGTTGAGGGCATCCGCTCATCTATTTCAGAAAGTACCATGATCAGGAAATGGTAAGAGCTGTCCATCCTTCGTGGCCATAGAATTTCTCTGGCACTTCTGACTGGGTCTTCTGAATACTTTCCACCACAGTGAAAGAATCAAGCCAGATATTTGGAATGGGGATTGCAAGAAACTGTGAAGAAAATTATTAAGATACTCACAAGCAAGAGCCTGGCTGCACTGGCCCTTTCTTTCCTTCTTTGGGAGTGGTTACATCATGATTGTAAGCACTGAATAAAGGGGAGTGAGTGGAGAGAATTAATTATGGGTGTTGATTAGGCAGCTGGGTAATTGGGACTGATAATAATGTTTGGATAGCACAAAATGTAAGTGACCTTGGCTGTTGCAAGAGCAGTAAAATTTGCTGGCTGGAGCCTTCTCCGAAGTTATGGATTTTCACCACAGTAGCTGATATTCTCCCAATTGTGTGATCCAGCTATAAATGTATTTGGAGGGATTCTTTATCCAGGGACCTTATGAACACCCCAGACTGCTGCTATATCTGAAGAGGAGTTGCTGTGGTAGCCAAGGAAAATGACAACACTAAGCTTTTGTCTGCTATGCAGCCCGATTCTGACAGGAGGGGCTCCAAGGACAAGTGTAAGGAAGGGGGGCCCTATGGAACACGGAGAGAAATGGAACATTTTAGGCAACATTCAGGCTTTCAGGGACACCACTTACCAGTTCTCAACAACCTACATTCTATTCTCATTTGTCTGGGCTGTGACTCAGGAATGCAGTGGTCCCGAACACTGCTGGGGATGCAGCTCATTGGAAGGGCTTAGTGTGTTGGAACCTTAGGTTCAGTCCCAGCACTGAAAACAACAGCAATGAAAATAATGATCTGAAACAGAACTTCTTGAAGGAGGTGCCATAAAACTTCGCCTTGTGCATTTGACTAGCCCTTGCTCAAGATGGCTTCTAAATGATGCTAAGTGCTAGGTAGCCTCCATGTGCCTACACAATGCACTTTTGATGCAATAAACTGTAAGAAATCTTGTGATGAGAACAATTTGCCTAACACAGCTGCCCCTTCTGCCAAATTTCACTTGGCTATGAAATCCATTTGTCGAAATACACTTATCAGCATTGTCAGGTGCTTTATAAAGCCATGTTCTAGAGCAGGAAGCCGTAGAGCATTGTCACGGAGAGGGTAGTCGTCTGGTCAGTGAGTCTTCCAGCTCAGGACCTCCTGCTTCTTTGCCCCTGAGATGAGATCACACAAGTCTCATAAAGTGAGAAGCATCACCCTTCCATTGAGCCCAAACATGTATCCCATGGATATTAATTCCGGTCCCTGGAGTAATATGAGATGATGTTCTTGTCTACTTGACAGCTTTTTAAAGTCTAAAGGCAGTGACTGTGCATCTGTTGAGTAAGCACCACTCCTGGCAAGTAGATCTCTTGCCTGTCACTGTCTTATGTGTGACTTTCAGGCTCTTGGCATTTTAAGAGTCCCCAGCTCTATATCCTTCTTAACAAGTGGCCCTGAGGTCTGCAGGTATGACCATATTTGAGATATAATATGAGCATCAAAAATGATGGTGGAATTGTTATTGCCCTTGATTTTGGTGTCTCATTCATAAATTGCTACCATAGGTTTTCACATAGCAGGTCAAGATGAAGACTAGTGTAGGGAATGGTTTATAAAGAGATGAAATCAACATCCGTGGGAGGGTTGAGAGCAAGAGACAGCAAAGTTGATCCATAATGCTTTGTTGGTGTAAGTTGACCCTTCAAGTTAACTAAGTTGATATTGATCAAGATGAATGAAAACTTGGGCTTCTGTATCACCCTCCCCAATTACCAGCCAGTTTTCACTCAAAGGCTACCCAGAAGGGGAACTACCATGCTGAGAAACATAATCCTTGTAGGGGACTTCCAGCTGAACACTGGCAGTCAGCCACCTTCCTGACAATTGATAGAATAAGTTCTTTATTCCTGAACAGCAATGATAGCAGACCCCACACAGCAGATTTGGGGCTTTCTAGACTTGGATTTGGATTTTAGACTAGTTGTAATTGAAAGCCATTAGAGTTCAAAGCAAGAAGTGTCATTTTGAGTTTGCTGTTTTAATCATGCCAACCTCCCCTTGTTCTAAAATGAGTAGAGCAAGGAGCGAGGCAGAGGAAGCAGGAAGCTGCTTGAAAAGCCCGTTGGCTAGGTGGTCATAGTGCAGACTAGGATGCTAGCAGTGAGCATGGAGAAGAGAGCCCATGTGTGACACAGTAGAGAGGCAGGAGGGCTGGGCTTTGGAAACAGGGTGAAGTTGATGATGAAAGGGAGGCATGAGTCAAGGAAACTCGTAAAAACAACCAAGGAAGGAAGAGTGTATTCAAAAGGGTAAGAAACATTACACGAGGGGCCATGGGTGAGAGTGGGGAGGAGACATGCTAAGTTTGACAAGTATGAGACATCCGAGTGAAAATATAAAGTAAGCAGCGGTAAATATAGATCTGAAGCTTAAAAAAGAAATCTGAGCTGGCAGTATAAATTTGGGAGTCCATGGCTTCATACTGAGCCAATGGAAACAGACAGATATTTCAAAGTCTACAGAGTGAGAAGGAAAATAAGAAGGCGGCACTGGGACTGAGCCCCAGCAGGACCCCAGTGCTGATGAGCTGGTTAGCCAAGGGAAAAATACCAGGAGACTGAGAAGGGAAGACAACTGGCAGGCGGGTGGGGGCAGAAAATTCAGGTCTGCTCATTACTGTTTTGAATGAGGACAGCCCCCAAAGACTTCAGAGACTTGGTCCTCAGCTGGTGGTCCTATTTAGAGGTGATGGGATCATGAGGGTGATGACTTCTTCCGTGGATTAATCCGTTGATGAGTTTGCAGCTGAATGGACTGAGAGAAGCTAGAGGGTGGTAGGAAGAAGGCCACTGAGGATGTAGCCCATCCTGTCTCCCACATCTCTCTTCCTGTTCTCCCATGTCCCTCCCTGTCTGCAGGAGGTGAACAGCTTCCCTTTACTGTGCCCTTCCGTCATGATGTTTCTTCCTTGCCACATGCCTAAAAGTGATGGAGCCACACAACCTTGGATAGAAAGCCCTGAAACCGTGAGCCAAAGAAATGCTTTCCTCCTTTAACTGGATTTTTCTCTTTCCCATAGAGAGCTGGAAAATCAGTATTGAAGGAGTAAGCAACACCCACATCCACAGTGCTGAGGGCAAAGAGAGAAGGGGCAGCCACCACACACCTTCGCCAGGCACCATTTCTGACAGGCAAAAAGTGTGGAGGAGGACCAGAACGTGGTTTTGGTTTTGTCTCTTGAGGACAAACGCTTAGTACTGAGTTTTCTTGCTGACTCTGGGCAAATCTGACTGCAGGCCATGATTCACCTACTGTCCTCAGCTCCTGCAGCTGCTGCCCTAAATGAAAACAAAGAAACAATGTTGTTTACCACCACCACAGAATTGATTCTTTTCTAGTTTTGGAGGCCAGAAATCAAAGTGTGTCGGTAAGGCTTATTCCTCTGGAGGCTCTCAGGGAAATCCATCGCTCCCTTCTTCCTGCTTCCAGTGGCTGTGTCTAGAGGGACATGGCAGTCTTGGCCTTTGTAGTCTTACTGCTGCCTCCTCTTCCCTAGATAAAATCACCTTCTACATTTTATAAGTGATAGAACTTACAAACCAGTTTTCTGGGATGTCTCCAGCTAGAGGTTCAAATTTATTGTGTCTAAGATGCATTCTCGGCTCACCTGTAGAAAACAGCCAGGTAAGTTTCTGCAACATATAACAAATACCTGCTTTTCACCAGTTTCCAACAAAATGTCAGGGTCTTCAACATTCATCTTTCTGCCACTATTTTGATGAAAGAAATCTAGATTTTTTTTGGTAGTCATGAACCTTATAACTCTTCCAACTAGTTAATATAGTTTTGATATGTGTTAAACTACTGCAACCACTTCTGCATATCAAAATCTGATTCTTCTCTTCTGACTGGTTATACGGTCTACTCTGGTATTTTAAAAATGTTTCCCCAGAGCAGAAAAAGGATGTTTTGCTTCTCATTAGGTTCATTAGGCTGTAGCTTTAGGGTCAGTCCACTCTGAATCCAGTTCCTGCATTCTTTTGCTATTGAGGTTAGGATCATCTGAAAGGCAGCTTGGTTAGGGGTTGAATCAATTCCCAGAGCCATCCAAGGAGAATGAAAAGGACTGAGCAGAGGGTCTAGGGGACCAATGGTGCACATGACCTTCCAGAAGTTGAGAGTGGCTTGAGAAGAAGGGAAGGGTGTCCCAAGCTGCCAACAGATCCGGGGGGAGGATGAAAGGCTCCCGGGCTCAGCTGTCAGCATGGTCGTTTGATACCTAGGAAGCTCCATTCTGGGGAACGGTGAGGACTGAGAAGGATTAGAAATGGTTGGAGAGTGGGTAGGATTATCATGAAGGTACAGAAAAAGCTGAGAGCATGTGTGGAAAGAAAAGGTTTGGCTAAGAAAATTAAGAAAGTGGAGTAGATGCAGAGAAGGTTGCTGGTTTGTTATCAGGAATGCAAGGACTTCCGATTTCTCCATAAAATAGAATGCCAAGTGTGTGATGGAGGAGAAAGAGGAAAAGCAGTAAAGTTTGATGAGACATGGTGGGGGTAGACATACAGAAGTTCAGACAGGTGGGAGTTTTGAAGAAAAAGAAGATGACTTTAATGCTAGCTACTGGGGAAGGTAAAAATGTGCCATACTCATAGAACATCCAAAATGGCCTTGCAATTTTGGAAAACTGATCGAAGAGTCCTGTGAGCTATGTCACACTGCACACATTCAATTTCAGTCGCACAATCTCAAAGCCTCAGAAAGTGTCATTAACTCAGATCTCCAGACAAAGAACTTAGGGCTGGAGGAGTGTTTCAGGCTCCCCCCCCCCCCCCCTTAACTAACAGCAATCAGGAGCAATGTGAAGGTCCTGAACCCTCAGAAGGGACAGAGCAGAGTGAAGGAAGGACAGCGAAGGTGACTGGATACTGAAGACATCCTTGACAGGAACAGACTTCTTAGGAAGTCAGTGTCTTCGGCTCTGGGAGCCCAGTCACTGAAGAAAAGTATCCTGCCCAGCATGCTGGCACACACTGGTGATATTAGTACCCAGGAAGCACAGACAGAAGGACCACAAATGTGAGGCCACTCTGGGCTGCACAAAGAGCATGTCTGCAAAGCAAACCGAGACTGGTTTGAAAGCACTAAGAGAAGCATTGTGCCTGACTAGTTTCTATGCTTGGGATGGGAGAGGGGGACCCGGGGAGTGGAAATGTGTAGTCTGTTGTAGCACTGAGATTTGTTCTTGAGCCAAAAAAGGAAGAAAAACTCAAGTACAATGAGAGGGTTTCAATTTGGGAGCTGGGAGTAAGCTGGCAAGAGTAAGGGAGGGGCATGTGAGGTGCTCGAGTGTGAGCAGGCAGCTGGAGAGCACTCTAGCTTCATTCTGAGTTTACAGGGGATGCCTGCTAGAGATACCTTACATTGTCTGCAGATGCTTCAGGATACCGTTGAAAGGATTTGTCCAGCAGAAACCCTGGAAGATAGAAATGGAGCCTCCCTTGAGAACACAGAACACACTCATGCAGCCCAGGTAATACAGATGCTGGATCCCTAAGCTTGGGGCTCCTCTCCTGCAGCACAGCTCTGCTGTACACAGCCTCCATCTGACCCTCACAACCTGCAGTGTGAACAGCCTCCATCTGACCCTCATGACCTGCAGTGTGCACAGCCTCCATCTGACCCTCATGACCTGCAGTGTGCACAGCCTCCATCTGACCCTCAGGACCTGCAGTGTGTAACAGCCTCCATCTGACCCTCAGGACCTGCAGTGTGTAACAGCCTCCATATGACCCTCACAACCTGCAGTGTGCAACAGCCTCCATCTGACGCTCATGACCCGCATTGTGCACAGCCTCCATCTGACCCTCTTGGTGGCCCTTCATGGAAATCCAAATGTGGGAACTGGAGCAAAGATGCTAATCTGGCCTGTGCTGCCACTGTGAGTTATAAACCGTTCTACCCCTCACACTCAGGAAGTTCCTGTTTTTCATTAGCATATTGTCATCTTACCCAGTTCACGATACCATCTCATCCTTCCATTGCCAGACTCTTATCCTAGTACCCTACAAATCTGAACTCCTTGAACCACGTGTTCTCGTCATACAATTATGGGTTCCCATTGGCATATGAAGAACTGTGTCAGTGGGGCCCTGCGACTCACCGCTGTCCAGGGGACAACCTGCCTTGTTCTTTGGCTGTTATCTGCTGACCCTTAGTAGTTGGCTGATTACACAATTTTATTTCCCTTTCTTGATTTCTATCTGCTATGATGCAAAAGAGGACTTGAAGACCTTTCAACATTGATAAAGACAAGACTTTTCAAAGTGAGAAAACCTAGCTGAAAGAAAAAACTAAAGACACTGAAAATAACAATGAAGTCAGGTTCATATGCTCCTGTGTCTGGAAATGAAGCAAATTCACATGCCTCCATATCCTGGAGATGGAGCCAGGCTTCTACATCCTGGAAATGAAGCTAGGTTCACAGGTAGCCATGTCCTGGGAGCAGACATTGAATTGCTTCTAGAACTTTCTTTCTTCCTTCCTTCCTTCCTTCCTTCCTTCCTCCATTTCTTTCTTTCTTTCTTTCTTTCTTTCTTTCTTTCTTTCTTTCTTTCTTCCTTCCTTCCTTCCTTCCTTCCTTCCTTCCTTCCTTCCTTTCTTTCTTTCTTTCTTTCTTTCTTTCTTTCTTTCTTTCTTTCTTTCTTTCTTTCTTTGTGTTTTCTGTTTGTTTGTTTGTTTTTGTTTTTAGAGACAGAGTTTCTCTGTGTAACAGCCCTGGCTGTCCTGGAACTCACTCTATAGACCAGGCTGGCCTTGAACTCAAAGATCCACCTGTCTCTGCCTCCTGAGTGCTGGATTAAAGGTGGGCACCACCACTGCCTGGCTGGAACTTTCTCACAGAGATGAAAAGGGAACACATGTACTTGCATTTTTAAGTCCATTAGCAGCTCTCCCCACACAAGTTTTCTATACTCATAAATATAACTTAAGTGTGAGTTTCTAAATACAAAGACTATTTTGATTTTTTTTTTTGCATCAGTGTCATTAAAGTTAGGAAAACTAGTTTGAGGTGTAACTCTGCCACTTCCTTGTTTATATGAACTTGGCAGAGTCCCTCCATCTTTCTGACACTTTGCTGTCCATCTGACTGGAGTAGAACAGACAAACGAACAAAGTGCACTCATCACTTGCCCATTTCATACTCACTCATATATGTGCTGAGCACTGCCAGCAAGCCAAGCAAGCTCTGTCCTGAGAGCTAAGAACAAAGCAACATCTTTGCCCTTAGAGTTTACATTCAGCACAATAAATAAACAGAAGCAATTTAATAAGGGCAAATCATATAAAGTAATGTATCTGGGAAAATTTTGATCAGGGAGAAGCATATGGAATGCTGGTTTAGAACACAAGGTTTGTGATTTTAAACAGAAGAGTTAGTGTCTCAGTCAGGGTTTCTATTGCTGTGATGAAACACCATGAACAAAGCAACTTGGAGGGAAAGGGTTTATTTACAAGTCCACATCACTGTTCACCATCAAAGGAAGTCAGCACTCAACAGGGCAGGAACCTGAAGGCAGGAGCTGATGCAGAGGCCATGAAGGAGTGCTGCTTACCGGCTTGCTCCTCGTGGATTGCTCAGCCTGCTTTCTTCTGGAATCCAGGACCACCATCCCAGGGTTGGCACCATGGCACCCTATGGGCTTGGCCCTCCCACATCAATTACTACTTAAAAAAATGTCCTACAGGCTTGCCTATGGCCCTATTTTATGGTGGCATTTTCTCAATTGAGGTTCCCTCCTCTCAAATGACTTTAGCTTGTGTCAAGTTGGCATAAAACGAGCCAGTCCAGTTGGTAAACTATTAATAAGCTTCATTCAAGTAGATACCTGAAGCATCGGAGTGAATATATGACCAGGAGCATCTAATGTGGGTGAAACTGAGTGTAAAGACCCAAGTAGAGGGGATTTCTTCTTTGCTTGAAGAATAAGGAAGCCAACGTGGCGAAATGGAGCAAGCAATTTGAGTCATGGAAAATAAAGTCAGAGCAGAGCCTGATTAGACCAGGCCTCCTCAGCCACTAGAAGAGGTTTGAGCAGAGGTTTCCGTGTTAGGAAGAGAACAGTGTGAGCATAGAGGTTCAGCGGGGAGTAAAAGAGAACGCAGAGAGATCCATGCTGAAGCCAGTGCAGTGACCAGGCCATGAGTAACTGGTGACTCGGCCCATCTGCTTAGGGGTGGAGGTGGGCAGAAGGGTGGTAAAACATTGATGAAAAAATCAAAATGAGATGATACATCTGAAAAGAAGGTTGTGGCTATTGATTCCAGCATGAATAATAAGAACTAGAAGGAACCTTCTCAATATGGTAATTTTAAGTAGTGACTGATAGGAATTCCAACCATGCCCGGCAGGACACTTAGTCATCTCCGTCTAGTCATTTCCAGGTCATAAGTCCTGCGTGACCCATGTGTAGCTAGAGTTTTCCTGCCGGGCCCACAGTCAAGACAAATCTCTGTCACCCGCCAGTCCCACAGCCGCTCAGACCCAACCAAGTAAACACAGAGACTTATATTGTTTACAAACTGTATGGCCGTGGCAGGCTTCTTGCTAACTGTTCTTATATCTTAAATTAATCCATTTCTATAAATCTATACCTTGCCACATGGCTTGTGGCTTACCGGCATCTTCACATGCTGTTTTTCATGGTGGCGGCTGGCAGTGTCTCCTCAGCCTTCCACTTCCCAGAATTCTCTCCTCCTTGTCCCGCCTATACTTCTTCCTGCCTGACCACTGGCCAATCAGTGTTTTATTCATTGACCAATAAGCAACATGTTTGACATACAGACCATCCCACAGCACCCATGCCTCATGGTTACACGGTCACAACCGTGTGATCTCTGCGTGTGGGCCTGTGTGCGCAGGTGTGTCCTGGCCTTTATAAGGCGGCGCCATGTTCCCCCGGTCTCTCTCTCTGCACCTCTCTTTCTGCCAGGCCTGGCTTCTCCTGTCCTATCCCCTCTTCTCTCTAATAAAGCCCATTCTAACTTTGGTAACCATGGCTCGTGACTCTTCCACCGAACAACCAGCGCCATTATCCTTTCAGTGGCCTCATTGATTTAAAGGTTATAAAGAGACATATTTAACTATGAACCAACTAGGTGACTGAGGAGTGAATCAGAAAAGACAAATTTAATCTAAGATCCACTATTGAGCTAATTCTCTGTATTTTGGTCTTTATGTTTTTCTCTTAAATTTTTTAGTGTAAATGTATACTGTAACAAATTGCTAAATGGATTCCTGTTACAGTATGCTTTCATAAAAGTAATGTTATTCCCATGCTGATATGAATGAAAATGGCCCCCATAGGCCTATAAGGAGGTGTGGCCTTGTTGGAGGAGTGTGTCACTGGGGCATGGGATTTGAGGTTTCAGATGCTCAAGCCAGGTCCAGTGACTCTCTCTCTTCCTGCTGCCTGTGGGTCCAGATGTAGAACTCTCAGCTCCTTCTCCAGCATCATATCTGCCTGCATGCTACCATGCTTCCTTGTCATGATGACAATGAACTAAACCTCTGAAACTGTAAGCCAGTTCCAATTAAATGTTCTCCTTTATAAGAGTTGCAATGGTCATGGTGTTTCTTCATAGCAAAACACACAAACAAAACAACAACAACAAAAACCCTAACTAGGACACCCTGTAAATATACAGCTCCACTGGGGATTTTCTGCAGATCCACGTAGAATACTGCTCAGAATGATTCAGCAAAAAGATAATAGGGGAGTACTAGGCCATGTGCTTCTACCCCTGACTGTCCATGGGTTGTCCATAAGGGACAATACCCCAGCCCCTGTGAGCATGTCAATGGGGTCCTGACAAAACTCCTGGGGATGTGCAGAATGGCTAAGAACACAAGTGAGGGAGAGGTGTGGTGAGGAGGAGCAGGGAGGAATGACAAGGAACTATAGCAGTATCCTCTGGCCACCAAGAAGGCAGGAGGCAAAGCTCAGGTGGAGCAGGGAGCACAGTTCGTCAATATGAGGGTAGAAATGCCTCCCAGAGCCTGGTGGTTTCCTAACAAATGCGTCTATGATTTAGGAAACCATCCCCTGGACCTGGAGAATAGATTTACTTTCCTAGAATAGTGCATGCTTTTACCAACGAGACATCTCTGAGGTCAGATTTCTTATGTGGTAATGGAAAACAATATTTCATCGGGTGACATAAAAGTTAAATTGCATGATAAACAGAGAGATGTACATATATGCATCTCTAATCTAATGTGTATTCCATTATGTACATAATGCTAATACATGGGATGTTCTAAAAAAAAATGGATCCCTGTGGAAAATGCTCTTGATGTTGCAATGCTGAGCAGAACACCAGAAGAATAAGGATCTTAAGCCAGGAGTGCACTGGCCTCTGGGGTCCCATGCAGGCAGCACAGCCCGCTTCTGCTTCCCCCAAATGCAACAGAGTCAGAATCTGGGTCCCCATTCTCCCACTCTGTTCTCCTCCCTCCCTGCCAGCATCACCCAGTTCTGTTACTAGTCAGTCAGTAACTGTGCCCATCAGAGAACCCCAGTGTGGTCACTGAGATGGTTTTTTATTGTAACATGTAGTAAGGATTCTGCCGAAGATACACATCTACACATATTTTGTGAGAGAAAGCCAATGATGACACCTATCCACCCCACTCTATGGTATTGCTTTACTAAGAGAAGCCCCAAAACCAACACCAACTGAGACTAGTAAACCCCTAATGAGCCTGTGGGAGTTTTGCTTCTTCCTTTTTGATTGCCTCCCTGTACTTTCAAAGAGATCAAAAAGGTATCATTTGTAATCATAAATTCTAAGTAATAAGTCTATTTCTTTAATTTGACTTTGCTGTGTTTCAAGCATATGTGTGAGTGAGTGTGTGTGTGTGTGTGTGTGTGTGTGTGTGTGTGTGTGTGTGTGTGATGACCAAACCACATTCTAGTTATAACATCACATGTTTATGGTTCGAAAAATGGAAATTAGATAAAAGGAGCTCAAAAGGTTCAAGATTCTCATCAACACTGACTCCTAATATATTGATGAATTTCCTTTGGTAGTTATTTTTTCCCATTTGGGAGTTTTTCTACAAGTCAAACTGTGTCGTGTTTTTCTATGTAATCATATAATGAATTCATTTCATATGTAAGACTTAAAAATCAGAATCCAGAAGTAGGAAAAGTGAATGAAAGGGAAGCTTGGCCTGCTGAAGTCAGCGTCTCTAGCAGTGGACAGATGGACCCTGTCCTGGTTAGTTTTCTGTCAACGTGACACACATTAGAATCATTTGGGAAAAGAGAACGTTAACTGAAAACATGCCCCCACCAGAGTGGCCTATGGGAATGCCTGTGGGGCATTTGCTTAATTAATAATTGATGTACAAGAGCCCAGATCATTGTGGGCAGTGCCACCCTTTGGCAGGTGATCCTGGGTTTTATAAGAAAGCAGACTGAGCAAGCTATAAGGAGCAATCCAGTAAGCAGCATTCCTCTGTGGCCTCTGCTTCAGTTCCTGACTCTAGGCTTTTGCCTTGACTTGCCCTGACTTCCTTCGGTGATGTAGTGTGAACTGAGAGCTGTAAGCTGAAATAAACACTTTCTTTCCCAAGCTGCTTTTGGTCACGGTGCTTTATCATGTCAATAAAGAAGTATCTAAGACAGGCCCTTTCGAACGTGACCACAATATTCTAGTGAAGTCCAGTGGTCTGGGAATGTACATAAAGATGAGCCATGATGGACAGGAGGAAAGAAAATAATTTTCTAAGTGTTCATCTCACGCTGCTCTATCCTGGTCAGACATATACTAAAATCCCACGTGGCTACTTGGGTCATTTAATTCTGTTTCTAAATGAATTTGCTGTCCAGTCTTGTTCTGCTGGCTATCCAGGTAAGGTTTTTATTGTTTCTTGCTATACAACCCTCCAGAAGTCAGATTTTTATTTTTAGCTTCCCATAGTCCCTCATGTGAAACTCAAAGACAATAAAAAGCTAGAAGATGAAGGAGGGGAAAGTGATAAGACCAGACATTCTCTATGCACTGACCAATCCCATCCTTCTCATGGACTTCAAGGTTATGTTCACTTTCATAGAGTAGGACACTGGCCTACTGAGACCTCAAGGGAGTTTGCACTTAAAATTAGTGAAATGTGTGAGTCGCCCTAAGCTGTTCTTGATCCAAGATTCAGATACCAGGCTGGTGTAACACCACCCTTCATCTGTCCTAAACTAAAAGGGCCTTCCTGGACTCTTAACCAGTCTTGGGGCTAAACTACAGGATCTTTATTTCTACATTAGTGTTCAATTACTTAAAGTGACTGACTCTTGTCACAGGGGATACACGTGTAGTTAATAAGGCAGGGCTTCCCAAAAGATCACATAAGCATAGCTTTTGAAAATAAACTTTGGGTAATAATTTTGATAACCCATGTGTTTCAAATATATTAGCAAGATTTGTGAAGCACACTGTTCTATGACTACAGCTTTTGAAACAGCATGAATCTGTTGGGAAATACAGTGCTCAATAAGGAAAAGCCCAGAAATACCAGATTAGTTGGTAGAAGGCATGTAAAGCTAGACTCCCTTAAATCAGCAGGAAGTTTCTTTTGGTGTCAATTAACCTCATAAACCACGGAGGTTGCAAGGCAGAATTATTTATTCAAGTGATGAAACCATAAAGGAAAGGGGAAAAGGTCTTTAAGTGGTTTTTTTGCCTTCCACAGATTTTAGGCAGCAAAGCAAGTTCTCAAATAATTTCACTTATTAATGGCCTCAGTGTATTAGGTCATCAAATCAAGCAGAACAGTGCAAGACTGTGCATTCTGTGTTGGAGTGTGTGGATTACTGCATTTACAGATGCCTCTGCTGGATTCAGAAGAGCGACACAAACGTTTTCATAGGCAGGATAATTTTCCAGCTTTTAGTCCCAAACTGACACAATGCTGACATGAAGGAAATTGGTGAGGTGTCTTGGTAAATGTAATTCCAAACAGTGTGCCCTCTTTAGGACCTGAGCTTCCTCTTGGAGATCAGGGCGTGCAGCAGGAGATGAGGGTTTAGCATCAAGATTGACAGTTTTGTGCTTTTGTGCAATCAATATTGTTTATGGATTGGTCAGAGATGGCTACATCCATTTGAAGAGGGGGAAAAAAAAGACACTACAGACACATACACTTGAGAATTTCAGGAAATTACCCAAATGCTCAAATCCTTCCCGGGGGCAATGGTTTTTCAATAGGAGTTTACATGATAAATCCTTGCAGTGAATACATTTAAAAAATAATAATCCAGCAGCCGCATGGAACAATAGCACACCCACATCGGCTGCTTATTTTGAAAAGAGTCTTTAGTCGGAATGTGTGTGAAATTAGGCTATCAAAAAAGAAATGAGACAAAGACGGCTCAGAATGACTGAGGCAGGGCAGGCAGCTTATCCAGAAGTCCCTGACAATGTCCTACACGCTGCAGAAACTACTCAGAGCCAGGCTTACAAAACAACACAGACAAAGCCAGAGTGGAAATGGATGATAAGCAGAGATCTGTGGCCGTGGAGAGCTGCAGAAAGAAGAGGCAGCAGCTGCAAAGCCAGGAGGCTGAAAATGATAAAGTCAGACTGCAAATAAGTGTCCTGCTAGTAACTACCCATGTGGGCTGGGACGCACTCCTGGGCATCACCGCCATCTCTCTGCACTTTGTCATCTCAGTGGCTTTTCACAGCTAAGAAGGCTGACTTCTGTGGCCAAAGTGGTGTTAATGTTTTGAGAAGGAAAGGAAAGATATTACAGATTCCAAGTTTGGTTTTGGAAAATATCATGACTGAAATTTGAGTAAACAGCAAAGGCTAAAATTTCAAAATAAACAACTAGGGCCAGAATTTGTGAGAAAGCCTATTTGCACCCACACTCTGCCTGGCACAGGAGATGTGGGCATCTCTAGAAGAAAAGCAGCTTCCAATGTGAGAGCATACTGACAGCCATCACAGTGCCCCCAGTGGAACCCTGAGGCCCCATCTTCCAAGATGCAGGGTGCAAGATCATCACTTTTTCCGGAACTTTTTTTTAAATGCCTGAGTCATTTATTTCCCACGAGGACAAGTGTTCCCATTAGAAAAGTGACATTCCAGGCATAAGCTATGAGAAGCTGTTGAAAAATAAATTAGGAAGGTGCAAGAATCATACTTCAAAATGCTCTTTCTGTATGAAATTCTCCACTTGATGCCTTGGATTTTCTAGGGTATGTGGGAATGACCCATTGGAGGATTTAAAGAATGGCCTAGCTCATTGGTTTGGTTGTGTTTTGTTTTCCCTACTTGGCTGTATAGAGATGGATAGGAAAGCAAGTTCAAATTCATCACTCAAATGCTCTAGAGAAGAGCCAGCACTCAGGTGCATCCACTTGAACCCCAGGATAGCTGTGAATGCTGCCCAAGACAAAATCACAAAACATTATAAGACTGTTTGGTATCTCAGTTGGGCACCGACTTTGTAGACAGTGACAACATGATGCCAGGAAGTCTGAAGGTTGGACACACTTTGGAAGCACCTGCTCCGGATCTCAAAGGGATGTGAGAATATACAAAGCTACTTTCTATTTCCTATTCCGAAGGGATGATTCCATACGTGTTCTGTACAGAGTAGCACAGTTTACTAGGTAGTCAAAGTGTTAAAAGACAGGAAGCACAGAGCTGGTCCCTATGATGAGTCTGTTACTGACCGCATATTTTCCTCCTAGCCCTGGTGAAAAGGAATGATGGAGAAAACTGACTCTTTTTCCCTTCTCATTATGTCTCACTCCTAACTGCACAGTCACTGGAGAAAAATTTAAGTCTTGTAGCTGTACTTTGAGTCAGTCTACAGAATAGAATAGTGATGGGCTGGGGCTCCTTGGCTCAAAAGACCATGGGCATCACTGATAGTCTGCATCCCCAGTTCAATAATGTGGAATTTGGGTGAGAGCAGAGGGTTTCGGATTGTTGCTTTGTATGTTCAGAAAATTGCTTTTTGAAATACACCCCTCTTTTCAAAGCAGAAGTCTCTAGAAAAGTATCTAAAGCTGGTAGCCTTCTAATAACAGTGGGGAATTATTTCCACAGCATTTTGGACTCTAATGACCCTGGTGACATCTCCTCCCCATTCAGCAGGCACCATTCCTCGCTTGGATTACAGAAAGGTGATAGCATGCTTGGGTCTCATTATAACGAGACTCCAGGGGGTGGGGGAAATCTTGTCTTCAGTCTCTAATAAGTGTGTCAGCTGTGCAAACTACTACTGATCCCCTCTCGTCAAAGCTGTGTCGTGAAGAGACACTTTTCTTTCTTCCTCCTGGTATTATCTCCCGTGATGAAAGAAGAGTCCCCCACATTATTTGTTACCTTAAGGGGACGAACGCTGTTAATAACAAGTCCATCCAGGCAAGATTCTAAATGTTAATAGACTACCAGGCTTGGAGGAGAGGGCATTTTCGGCTGGGGAAGCGGCTGGCAGCGGCCCATCTCACAGCATTGACTCATGCCTGAATCACAGCCAGGCAGGCAGGATGTTGTTTTGGGGAAGTTCGCAGGCCTGTCAAAAACCTGCTGTTGCCATTGGCTGATATTATGCAAGATTCCAAATGATATATTTATATTCTTCTTTTGGGGTTGTTGTGTGGTTCCCCCTCCCCCAATTCTCCAACAAGCTTCAAATGACCAAAAAGGAAAAAAAAAAGAAAAAGAAATTAAAGATAGGCTTGCCACAAATAGAAGGCACTTTGCCTGCGCTCCCTTAGGCAACCAGGTCCAGAGCAGGGCAGGTAATTTGCTGTAATTCCTTAAAGCCTCACTCCGGAAGGGCATGGTGAGCCTGGAGCCGCCATGCATGGTTTCATCCAAGTGTCTTTCCGCCCTGTATGAATCTCTGCAGCTCGCACGGGGCTAGCAGATTAAGCACTAGTGGCTGCTAGTGGAGTGGGGCCAGGGCCTGGGTGGATTTCCTTTGTTGTAGTCTGACTGGTGGTTGGGGGAGGGGACGTGGTGGTGACTGCAGATCTTGTGAGATTCAAGGAGACCAACTTTCCCATCTCAGCTACTCTGACCCAAGCCTGTGAAGAGTTTAACCGGGTGGGAGGCTGAGGAAATTCTCCCAACTGTGCCACAGAGCGCTGAGAAGTTCCTTGCAGGAACTTGGTAGGCAGAAAGAGTGTGAGTGAATTCATTTGTATGCCTAATTTAAGACACAATTGAGAGGCACAGTGTTCTAATAGATAGAGTTCCGGCTGAGGAATTAAGAAACCCAAGTTCCATTCTTAGCTCAGCCCAGTGAAACTGAGGCTTGGCACTTCCCAGAAGAATTTGAACTCTAGAGACAGTCAATTCAGGACAAAATTTATAGAGAGATCCAACCACGATCCCCATTATCTATGGTTTCCATCATGCAGATTAAAAAGCAAATTTAGCTCTCCTTAAATTCTTAGAAAAGACCTAATGGGAAAACGTCCTTTGAGCAATCCTCTAGAGGAAAAGGTGAGATTGTCTAGCATTCACTCTTGAAGGGGAGCTTTCTTTGGCCCTGTTCAAAGCAGACCAGTGGTGTGGAGGAGGGGCTCCCTCACACTGGCAACAGGGAGGCACAGGCACTCTTTCAAGTCCTGCCCAGGGCACTGGACACAGCTGCACTGAGGCCTCCCTGGGAAAATGACCTTAGCCATTAGCCTGAGTGCTTAGTGGTTGTTTCTGTCTCAACCACACACTCTGGGGCATTTTAGATTCAGGAAGCAGAGCAACCCATGCCCAGTTTCCCAGCAGTCACTCTCTGACCAGAGTTGGTGAGCAATGTACAGAAGCTCAGCCTTGGAAATGCTCTCAGGCCATCAACATCACGTGAAGAGAAATCCAAAGCACAGTTAGAATGTTGTCAAATTTATCTCTCAAAATAACCATCACTTAATGAATTAACAGAGTAGCCTATAAGTAATACTGTAATGATCCTATGCCTCATATAAAGTAGTCATCCTCCTCTGACTCCTTTTGTAATATGGTTTAAATTTCTGACCATCTCCAGCCTGGATTTCTATCCTCTTTACTTTGCCTTTAATAAACATTTCATTTTTATCCTGTTTTATTGATTCAATCATTCAACAAATATCCTTGGGACCAACTGTGTGTTCTGCACCTTGCTAGGTATTTAAGAACACAAAGGTCTGTCCCTGACCTTTAGGGGCTGACACTCAAGGAAGAAAAGAAAATCAGTGAAGATAGGATTAGGTCATGGGTGCTCTGAGATGAGCCTTGGGGTTCAGTGTGGAAACAAAGGCAGGCAAGAGGCAAACAAAGTTCAGAGCACGGTGTGCTTACCTCTGCCATTTAGACTTTAATGTGTTGGAAACAAAGACATCTTACCTAAGGACGACGTGGTTCTGTATGCCAACCACTCTGGTCCATGGTCAGAGCTTGTGTTAGCGAGTTTTAATGAATATGGACTCCCAAATCCATATTCTCTATTCTGTTAATAAAACCTGCCCAGCTGATGGTGTTTGTGGAGGATGCCTTGACCTGATTCAGTTAGGCACAGAGTGTGTATATGGCCAAGCAAAGCTTGCCCAAGGTTTTTTGTTTGTTTGTTGCTTTTTATTATTATTAAGAAATTTTCTGTTCATTTTACATACCAACCACAGATGCCCCTCTCCTCCCTCCTCCCGCCCCTCCCCAGCCTTCCCCCACAACCATTCCCACCTCCTCTAAGACAAGGGCTCCCATGGGGAGTCAGCAGAGCCTGGTACATTCATTTGAGGCAGGTCCAAGCCCCTCCCCCTGAACCAAGGCTGTGTAAGTTATCCCACATAGGTACTGGGCTCCAAAAAGCCGGCTCAAGCTCCAGGGACAGATCCTGATCCCCAAGGGCCCCTTAAGCAGGTCAAGCTAAATAACTGTCTTGCCTAAGCAGAGGGCCTAGTCCAGTCCTATGGAGGCTCCACAGCTATTGGTCCACAGTTCATGAGTTCCCACTAGCTTGGTTTGGTTGTCTCTGTAGATTTCCCCATCATGATCTTGATGCCCCTTGCTCATAGAATCCCTCTTCTCTCTCTTCGACTGGACTCCTGGAGCTTGGCCTGGTGCTTGGCTGTGGTCTCTGCATCTGCTTCCATCAGTTACTGGATGGAGGCTCTCTTGGTCCACTCAGAGCTGGCAGCTTGCCCAAGGGTTTTTGCAGCAGCTAAAGAATTGACTCTCTTTTAGCTGAGGTAGGAAGAACTTTCTAGAAGCCTGGAACAAGGCTGCCACCACTGTGTGCATTGAAAGAACCTGCCAGAGAAGGAGACACACAGAGGAATACACAGGAGGAATGAAGCAGAGAAGATTTCCAATTGTCCCATGTCCTACCCGGGACTGAGCTGTCCCTGAATCTTCAGACTTCTAAGTTACATGTCTGCTTAATTGAGGTTTCTGTCACTAGCAATCAATCCAGTGATTCCTAACTAGTACAGTGAGATAGGAGGACCAATCAAAAAACCACTATAGTAGTCCAGGTGAGAGCTCAGAGGTTGTGAGCCAAAGCAGCAGCTGCAGGAATGAAAAAAAATAGTAGACAAGAATGAAAGATGCTAAGGAAGTAGAAACCCAGGATTCTGTGACTGGCGAAATGAGACTAAGGAGAGGAAGGCACCTAGAATTAGCCCTGGGTTTTTTGCTTAACTGCCATGATGATGCCATTCACCAACACAGAAGTCTAAGAAGAGGAGAGTGAGTTTGACTGTGGACGTGTTGAATTAAGTCCTGTAGGATGTCCAGACGGAGATGTGCAGCAGGGGATTGGATAATGATTTTAGAAGTCAGAAGAAAAGTTGAAATGAGCTTGAGATTAGAAACAACAAGCACGGCTTACAGATTCTTCCAGCTCACCACACAGTGAATATTAAAGAACTGAAGACCCCAAATGGGAACAGCCCTAATGACTGCTTTCTCAAAGAAGGTACGCTATGTATTTGAGCATCCCAACTCTTGTTTCTGCAGAACTGTTCAGGACATTGCTAAATTCTTAACATTTCTAGATTCTAGGCACTAAATGATGCCTGTCATCCTTTAGTCTGGGGAACAACTGGAAATGGCCAAGTATAGCTTCACACATTCCCTGGAAGGACAGTGTCATCGTCCATATATGATGTGAGTCACTGACTAGGGTATGGATGTGTGTGTGTGTGTGTGTGTGTGTGTGTGTGTGTGTGTGTGTGTGTGT
>CABHPR010154991.1:93808-106912 GCA_902168415.1 Peromyscus melanophrys
TGTGTGTGTGTGTGTGTGTGTGTGTGTGTGTGTGTGTGTGTGTGTGTTAGCATATGCATATACTTCTACTACTGTAATATTTACATAAATATAGAAAAAATAGCTATCCTTTTAAGTACAAAAACATACAATAAATGTAACTCTGAAGAAGCCAAAATGCCCCCACATGCTGCCACTCACACAGCCTCACTAGATTCCCCTCCCTACCTCTCTAGCCTCAGCCTCAGGAGTGCTTAGTTACAAGTGTCAGCCATGATGACCAGCTCTCCCTGCCTGCTCAACTATTCTCCGAACTCCTGTCTACTCAGACCAGTGTTTAGGAGGGTTTTCTACAGTGGCCACTCTCTTACCATATACCACCTGGAATACATTATATTCTAATGCAAACATGACCTATATAAGCAACAACACACATCTAACTGCCCCCAAAAAGAGGTCTGCTTTTGCGCCATTTCTAAGTTTCAAAGACTATTGAATATCAAAGTTAACCAATATGACAGTGTGACCAGAAAGTGAATGAAGTCATATTTACCTGTAAGTGATCAGGTTTCCATGTTCCATGTGTAGGAATTATATGTAATGTGGGGCCTGCAGCCTCTGATCATGATGAACATAGGAAGGATGTTCCTGAATTGTTCTGTGATTAGCTCCTTAATTCAATGAGTAATAGTTACTTCTCAGACTAATTTGAAAGCCTTCATTTTTTTCTGACAAGCTCTTTAATTTGCACAGTACTATGAATTAGCTTGTATGTAAACATAGCAACATGATGAATTAAATGTATTAAACAAAATGTATTGAATGCAGGCTACCTTATGTGCTTGCTCTCAAGTGAAAGTCTCTCGGAAATTAGATTGTCTTTATCTCTTAGGCTGAAACTGCAGGAGGCTAATTTTCCCTCCCATTTCTACTGTGGTAGTGAAAGCCTCGTTGGGAGAGGAAGTGAAAAAGGAAAAGCAGCTCGGGCCTGAGGGTAGAGAAAATGGCCCTGTTATTGACCTATCTTTGGCAGTTAAAGGAGAGTTTCCGAGCCTTTGCCTTTGTGGAAGGAAGGGGAGGACAATGAAGACCCTCCTGTCTGAAGCTCCCTGTCAGCTGCCTGACATCCTGGCAGCACTGCATGGCCTATCTGTGGGATTTCCAAGTTAAGTCATTTGTGATATGAGTCGTTCCCATGCTGCTTCATTACCACGGAAACGGACAACAGGACACCTCCTGTTATCGCCTCCTAAATGCCCCGAGCCTTCCTTCTGCCCCTCACCTGTGCCAGCATGCACTGTGCAGTATGATGGGTACACAGAGCTTGGATACAATTGTTCCCTGTCGTAAAGAAAGGAGAGGAAGAGCTGGCACTTCCTCTGGCCTTTTGTTTCCGGGTCAGGCAGAGGGTTTTGCCAGAAAAAAAGCATAGCTTGCAAGCGGGCAGTGGGGAGATTTGGCTACCCTGTGGTCCGTACGTCTATTTAAAAATTGCAAAGAGGCACAAAGGTAGGTATAAAAATGCTTTTGCTGCAGTCCTCAAAGAACTGCATTTGCTTTTTTGACCCTGGCAGTATCCTCCTCAGTGTCAGGGTGTGTCGTTGTCTCTGTTCTTCCTCGGAACAAGCTGACACTTAACGTTATCTCATCAACAAGAAGTGCTTCCTGTGAATTAAAAAAACAAAAAAAACAAAAACCAAAAAACTGAGCAAATGAAGTACACAAAAGCATATCACGTGGCTTAATGGTAATTCTCTTCCTTATCTGGTAAAAGTCAGCATTTCTAATTCCTATTTATGAATAATTAATAAAAACTGATTATGAAATTATCGTTATTGTGACTACTATTACCACTATTACAGCAGGATTATCAGTTTTACCTTTTACAAATCTTTTCGTTCTTGTGCAATTTTAGCTAGACTAACTCTGAAGCTGTCCTTTTTTTCTGCCCCAGCTCCTCTGTATGTCAGTGGTTCTCAAGCTTCCGCATACGTCAGAACTACCTGGAGGCTTTAGCAGATCACCAGTCAGGCCCAGCTCAGACTTTCTGTCTCAGTACTTCTATCATTACTGTGACAAAAGGAGGAATTATTTTGGCTCATGGCCTCCAAGGTTTTTTCAGAGTCCATTGTTCTGGCCCATTGCAGGACATCCTGGAAGCAGGAACACGGGGAAGGCCAGAGCTGCTCACCTCTCAAGAGACATAAATAAGTCAAGGAGAAAGGGAGCACAGGAAGGGGTCAGAACAAGATATAGTCTTCAAGGACATGGGCCAGTGACCGCATTCCCCCCAAAAGGCCACACTTCTTTCCTTTCACTGCTCTGCTCCTAATAATGCTGTACTGACCTTTGTGAGTCTATCAGGAAAATAATCCATCCATTGCATCAGCGTCCTCTTGATCTAATTGTCTCTGGAAACGTGCTTTATAAATCTCCTCGGCAACTCTTAGCCCAGGCAGGTTGACAAGATTAAACACCACAGTACAAGTGAGTAAGGGCTCAAGAGTTTGCACCTTAAGCGAATGCCTGGAAAACACTGGCATTCTGGGGCAGAGTGCTGCTTCCACAGTATTGAAAGGGTATACGGCGGAAAGGTCACAGTCACGACAGACAGAACCCAGTGGTACCTTTTAGAGCTTTATTAGGAGAAGGAGAGAGAGAGAGAGAGAGAGAGAGAGAGAGAGAGAGAGAGAGAGAGTGAGAAAGACGCAGAGAGAGAGAGAGACGCAGAAAGAGAGCATGGGGGTTCACATCTGGCTTTTAGGCTGGGACACAGTCGCCCACTGATGACGTAATAAGGCGGCGGACAAGACCTTCGAGCTGCACATATGCAGAATCCTTACAAGTATCTCTGTATATGCTTTGTCATCTTTCTCTTCCTTGAAGATTGATGGCCCTTGTTTTTAAAATGTAAATAAAATAAACCAGAATACTAATTATTACCTGGCTCCTTTGCAGAAGTCCCTGGGGGAACACACATACATTCACTAAGGAAACGTCATTTCATATCCTTATCACAATAAATCTATGTCTTTTGAGTAAACAATAAAATATACCATCCAGGTCTATGAGAACAGGTAAATAATCAAAGTAGAACATGTCATGAAAGACTTTTTAAAAAAGACACATGCACTTGTGTGTCTTTTAGGCTCACCGTGAATGAACTTCTGAAGAGATCAAACTTTCATAGAGTAAGGTAGTTGGGTTTTTTTTGTTTTGTGTTTTGTTTTGTTTTGTTTTTAAATATAACTGTTCTGGGAAGAAGGAAGAAAGCAGATGCAACAGCTGTAAGGCTCCATCACCCTCTGAACATCATTCAACAGCATGTTAAATCAAAAACACCCTTCCTTCTTCTTTGTATTGTCAATTACAGAGCACACAAATTATACAGAAAACTGGTTATATGGAATATTTTAAGTTTTTCTCAAACCATAAAAATGTGCATATGAATTATAAAAATGTATAAGTGCACAAGTCAATGCATTTCAGAATGAATACCACATGAGGTCAACATGAGTTAAGAAATAGAAAAGTCACACAAGTATGTACAAAGCCTTCCAGAAGTCTCCACCTGCACATCCATTCCCAGCCATAATTTCTCTTGTGGGAATCACTCTTCTGACTCCCACCATAATTGATTCATTTTATTCATTTTTGTTTTATGTATTTATGGTGAGGGGAATCGAATCCAGGGCCTTGCATGGATTAGGCAAGCATGTTACACTGACTGGCTTTGTAAGTCCTTATTCTACTTACGTTTGAACTGTAGAACATCTTTTGTATGTGGCATAGATTCTCTATGCATTTCATAAACCTCACACGGTATGCTTATAGATGTTCTATGGAGGAAACAGTAGTGATACATTCTTCAGATGGTACAGAATTCCACTGAATTGACATACCACTCGTTTTTTTCTTTCTCTTGCTAAAGAGCATTTGAAATGTTTCTGATTTGGAGATACTACAAATAACACCTTTGTGAACATCCTGGTTCACGTTGTACATGCCCTTCAGTACTATCCCTCACATCACTCCCTAAGAGTCACAGAATATGCCCAGGTCAGCCTTAGCAAATACTGCTGAACAGTTGCAGAGTGCTGCGTCACAGTGCATTCCTTTCAACCATGCCTAAGACGTGGTCTTCATCTTTATTACCCCATTGGGTCGTTGTGCGTGGTAACGCAGTCAGTTTCCTTTCCATTGGCTATGGACCAAGTGCCCTTTGATATGCATTGTCTGTTGTTAAAGAACCTGCTTAAAGGAGTGTCGTCTGGGATTTTTCTTTTGGTTTGATTTGGTTTGCCTGTTTTTCTACTGATTTGTGTGTCCCTTATTTACTTTCAGAATTTTAAAATAGATTCTGGATATGAATCATGTGTCAGTTATGTTTTACTTCTATTCTATGCTTGCCTTTTCACTTTTCTGTTTTGATTATTATAAGTTAGAAGTTAATTCTAATATTTATTCTCTTTGTATTTGGTGGTTTGTGTGCCCTATCTAAATCATTTTACCTATCCCAATACACTTCAAGAAGTCTTCATTGTTGTACTTCTTACATTTTAGTCAACATCCCACTCACAAGTAACTTTAGCTTATGGTGTGAGGTAGGGGCCAGTGTTTGATAGTTTGACTCTATGGTTGAATATAGAACTATTTGTTGAAAAGGCCAGTTTTTTTCTTGACCAAATCATGAAGCCACATTTGTGAGAATATATGTATGGGGGTTTTTTTTTGGGGGGGGGGTTCTTTGGAGGGGTTCCAACTTTTCTTGATCTACTTAAGTCTCCTTTTGCAAATAGGATATTGCCTTAATTATTCTGACTCTGTTGAAAGTGGGTTTAGTTGTGGTTGGGATCTCTTATTATTTTTTGTTTGTTTACTTTTGTTGTTGAAACAGGATCTTACTATGTAGCTCTGGCTGTCCTGGAGTTCACTATGGAGACCAGGCTGACCCAGGACTCACAGAGATCTGTGGTGGTATTGTGTTCCCCAAAATATTGTGTATGCTAATAAACTTATCTGGGGTCAGAGAACAGGACAGCCACAATGTTAAACATGAGGTTAGGCAGTGGTAGCATACGCCTTTAATCCTAGCATTCCAGAGACAGAAATCCCTCTGGATCTCTGTGAGTTCAAGGCCACATTGGAAACGGCCAGGCATGGTGACCCACGCCTTTAATCCCAGAAAGCACGCCTTCAATCCCAGGGAGTGGTGGTAGAAAGCAGAAAGGTATATAAGGCATGAGGACCAGAAACTAGAGGCATTTGCCCTGGAGAGGCATTTGGCCTGGAGAAGCATTTGGCCTGGTTAAGCTTTCAGGCTTCTAGCAGCAGTTCAGCTGAGACCCATCCTGGATGATGGCTCGGGGCATCCAGTCTAAGGAAACAAGACCAGCTGAGGATCCAGCGAGGTGAGATAGCTGTGGCTTATTCTGTCTCTCTGACCTTCCAGTGTTCACCCCAATAACTGGCCTCGGGTTTGATTTTATTAATAAGAACTTTTAAGATTTCTGCTACAGAGATCTTCCTAACTCTGCCTTCTGAGTGCTGGTGTTAAAGGTGTGATGTCACACTGTACGTTTGACATTAACAGGAATAAGCTCTCTCGCTTTGTCCTGCTCTGTTGTCATTGGCTATCCCTTTTTATTCCAGGTACATTTTATCTGTGGATATAAAGGCAAATGTTTATAGACTAGTGTGAGGGATTACTCTGGTTTAGTAAATTAGTGGTTGTAGATTCTCCTCCAATAACTATGATTTTATTAGCAGTGAATTGTTAGCTAGGTTTCTAGTACCAGGCATGGTTTCCCTCTTGTTGAATGGATCTTAAGCCTAATTACAGAGCAAATGTTCGCCACCAAAGTATGTGTGTCATGACTGCACCTGTAGGGTTATAGGCCATGCTGGGCCCTTTGTGTATTTCCTGGGTGGTGTAGCTGGGTCGGACTGTTGGTGCCTCCCTCCTCTAGAAGCATGCATAGGGACTTCTGGTGCCATGAAAGCTAGCCCTCAGGAAGGGGATTGTATGTCAATTCTAGGTCAAGTGTCTCTGGGACCTGTTTCTGGAGTGCATGGTGTCTTCAGCAATAGGGACCTACCTTCCACCTCTGGGGGTTGGGGGGAGTAATCAAGTGTAACAGCAATGGCTGCATATGTTAAGAGTCTCTTGGACAACCTGGCTTCTCATATTTAGTATTGGGAATTTTGTTAGATGGTGTTTGGCTCTTGGAAAGAACACCATCAGCCCAGTTTATTATTATTGGGAAGTTTATTAAAAATATACATGTATAATGAATTACATGTATTAAAGGTATTATTATTATTATTATTATTATTATTATTATTATTATTGGTAAATAGTTAAGACTATGATCGATTGAGGCATTTTCAGCCATTTATATTATTTTACAAATCTCCTTCCTTCTCCTGTATTATGTCCTTCCCCTTCCCTAAGGATCCCCCTTTTCCCATTTTTCCCTATCAAGAATTGTATTCTGCTATTCCCATTTACTTGCCTCCCACCTTCTTTTTTATTCACCTCCCAGATCCTCTCTGAAGAGTCCCCCCTTTTCACCATTATTACTTCTACTCTTCTATTCCCCTCTGGAGATTAGGACCTTGGAGCCATCGATAAGGGAGAACATGCAACATTTGTCTTTCTGGTTCTGGGTAACCTCACTCAGTACAATCTTTTCTACTTCAATCCATTTCCTGTAAAGTTCATGATTTCATTTTTCTTATCGCCGAATAGAATCCCACCATGTATCCGTACCACATTTTCATTATCCCCTCATGAGTTGTAAGACATTTACATTGTTTCCATGGCCTAGCTAGTATGAAGAGAGTGAAAATCAGCATGGCTGGGCAAGTGTTTGTGGAGTAGGATGAGTCTTTTAGGTTCATGCCACAGAGTGGTATAGCTGGGTCATATGGCAGATTTATTTTTTAACTTTTTGAGAATTCTCCACACTGATTTCCAAAGTGGGTGCACCTGCTTGCTCACCAGCAGCAACGAATGAGGCCCCTTCCTCCTCCATCCTCTCCAGCATTTGCTGTCAGCTGTTCCATTCACTTTGCCATTCTGATCGGGGCAAGATGGGATCTCAAAGTTGTTTGAATTTGCATTTCCTTAATTGCTAGGGATGATGAATATCTTTTTTAAAGTATTCCATAACCATTCTTTTCTCTTTTTGGGAGAACACTCTATTCAGGCAAGTCACAGGCACAATTTTTGAAGGGATTATTTGGGTTTTTGACTCTTTGTAACAATTCCCTCCTGTTCTCGAGGTTTCCTCTTCACCTGGTTGGTTGTTTCTGTTGCCATGAAGAAGCTTTTCAGTTTCATGAGGTTCCATTTATTCATTGTTGGTCTTAGTGCCTGCACTATTAGTGCTCTGCTCAGTAAATCTTTTCCTGTGCCAATGAGTTCAAGATCATTTCCCACTTTCTCTGCTGTCAGACTCAGTGTATTGGGCCTGATGTTAAGGCCCTTGATCCATTTGGAGTTGAATTTGGGGCAGAGTGATGAATATTTATTTACATTCTTCTACATGCTGTCATTCAGTTTGACCAGCACCATTTGTTGAAGATACTATCTTTTTTTCTAGTGTGTATTTCTGGCTTGCTTATCAAAAATCAGGTGTCCATAGGTGTATGGCCTCATTTGTGGGTCTTCAATTTGATTCCATTGATCAACATGTCCGTTTTTATGCCAATACTACTCGGCTGTAGTACTATTTGAGATCTGGGATGGTGAAACCTCCCACAGTTCTTTTATTTCTCAGTATTGTTTTAACTATATTGGCTTTGTTTGTTTGTTTTGTTTGTTTGTTTGTTTTGTTTGTCATTCCATATCAAGTTAAGGATTGAGTTCACTTGTCCATATCAAGTGAAGAATTGTGTTGGAATTTTGATGGAAATTGGATTGAATCTATGCATTGCTTTTGGTAGGATGGTCATTTGTGCAACATCTTTCCATTTTCTAGTGTCTTCTTCAAGTCTTTAAGTTTATTTTATACAAGTCTTTCACTTGTTTGGTTAGAGTTATCTCAGTATATTTGTTGATGCTATTGTGAAAAGTAATGTCTCCCTGATTTCTCTCTCAGTTTGTCATTTGTATATAAGAAAGCTACCAGTTTTTTTTGTGTGTGTGTGTGTTAATTTTGTATCCTACAAATAAGGATACTTCAACTTCTTCCTTCCTTTTCTACGTGTATTCCCCTCCCCTTGATTTCCTTCAGTTACATTACTGTTCTAGCTAAGAACTCAAGTAATTTTTGAATAGATTTGGGGACAGTAGACATGCTTGTCTTTTTTCTGATTTTAGTGAATATTCTTTCCATTTCTCTCTGTGTAGGATGATATTGGTTGTTGACTTGCTGTCAACTGCCTTTATTGTGTTGAGGTATGTCCCTTGCATCCATAGTCTCTCTAGGACTCTCATGAAGTTGTGGTAGTTTTTAATCAAAGGGATTTTCAGTAACTGATGGGATGATCATGTTGTTTTGTCTTTCAGTCTGTTTATGTGGTGAACTATGTTTATTGATTTACATAGGTTGAACCATCCATCCATTTGAGGGATGAAACCAACTTGATCATGGTGGATAATCCTTTTGATGTGTTCTTGAATTCAGTTTGCAAGTATTTATTGAGAATTTTTTCATTTATGCTCATAAAGGATATTGATTTGTAATTTTCTGAGGGTTTTTTGGGGGGAGAGAGAGGCTGTCTTTGTCAGATATTAAAATAGCTTCTTGGTTCCATTTACTTTGTCCTTGGTGATGAGGCATGTTTCTTGAATACAACAGAAATATAGATCCTGTTTTCTAATCTAATCTGTTGGTCTATGTCTTTTTACTGGGGAGTTGAGACCATTAATATTAAGAGTTGTAAGTGAGCACAGTTTAGTAATTCCTGTTACTTTTTTTATTTGACTTGCTGTTCTGGGATTATTTATTCTGAAGTCCTTGTCTTGTTCTTTGGCTAAATTGATTTCCATGGTGCCTAAGACAACAGAGTTCCTGGCTTCTGGAAGAGGCATTTTGTCCTGTTATTTCTTGTTGTGTTTTTGCACTGGGATCTAGGCATCTGGAGATAAGACGTTCAACAGTGAAGATCTTTGCTCTCATCTCTTAGGTAAGTGTTCTGTTCTTTTGTTGCTGTTGCCCACTCTGGATTGTAGGGTGTATGTGTGGTCTCTGGTAGTGACTTGTCTCCGAGTCTGTGGGAAGTCACAAGGGAATGGAGATGAGCTAGAAGGAAAGGTTAAAGTAGGCACAGGAGAACAAGTAGGGAGAACTCAGATCTGAATCAATAGGCCAAGTCCTCAGGGGGTTGATGTGGGTTCATAGGAGGGGCTCCTATGGGCAGGCTGCAATAAGACTAAGTGTAATTCCGAAAAGACCAGAATTGAGAACAGGAAGAAGGATAAGTGTCCCCTACCTGAGTCCTAACTCGTGTGGCAGATGTGAGTCCTTGTTAGAGACAGGTTCTGTGGGTCAATAGGGTCACAAAGAAATGGAAATGGGTTAAAGGGCCACCATGTGAAACTGATTTACTGGGACAGTTAATGCTGGTTAGCTTAGAAATTAGCAGTGATTAAGAAGAGACCAGCATTACTGAGGTAAAATTTTCTGGGAAGTGTTTTTACTCAGGGTCAGTGTACAGAAGTTGTGTTCCAGAGGTGACCAAAGTTGTCATGCTGACAGCCGGACTTGGAACTGTGTAAGTTCCCCACATGATACTAGTTTTGAAGACATGAAGGAGTCATGGAGAACAGCTGAGGCTTGTCACTCTGAGAGGCCAGGAGAGGCCACTGGTGGAGGTACAGCCTCAACACCAGTGAAAACCCCAAGATTGAGGGGGTTGCAGAGAGAGGTTGAGATTTGGCACCATGTGGCAGGGTGAGAGTCCCTGAGGCGAGGTCAGGAGAGGCTATTGGTGAAGGTACTCTGAGGCACAGTTGCAGTGAGGACTCAGCATGTGGGTGATGCCAGCACCATGGGATAACTGCCAAGGGTGGGGGTAGCCACAGAGCAGAGCTGACCTGCACCGAGGAGACAAGCTGCATGCTCTATGGCCAGCTGTCCAAGCCCTCAGGAAGAGTGCAGAGTATCAGAGGTGGGACTCGGAGCTTTGGACACTGGTTTTGCCTTGATCTGATTGTGACTATTCTTTCCTCTTGAAATAAGAAAGCATTTAAGTTGATGGGCTTTTTTTTCTTTACAGAAACTCATAGTTGTGATGGATTTTTTAGAGAGACTTAAGAGTTTTAGAGAGAATTTGGAGTTTTAAAGAGACTTTAGATTTTTAGAGAGGCTTTGAGTACTTAAAGAGACAACTTTTAAAATGTTTGGCTTTTTAAAAACTGTAAGACTTTTTAAAAATGGGATTGTTTTATATTGTGATATTAATATTAATGTGAGAAGATGTTGGGGATGAACAAGAGAGGAAAAGTATGCCTAACAATAATGTGTCCGTGTGTCAAGTTGACAAGAAAAAAAATCAATTGTGCTGACTGGCTTTATGTTAGCGTGACTCAAGCTGCAAGAGAGAACCTCAATTGAGAAGATGCCCCCACCAGCCTGGCCTGTGCTCAAGCTCATTGTGCACTTTCTTGATTGATGATTAATGTGGGAGGGCTAGTTCACTGTGGGGTGTAACCCCTGCACTGGGATGGTGGTGCTGGGTGCTATAAGGAAGCAGGATGAGTAAACCATGGGGAGCAAGCCAGTAAGCAGCACTCCTCCATGGCCTCTGCTTCAGTTCCTGCCTCTAGGTTTCTGCCCTGACTTGCCTCAGTGATGTAGTATATGACCTGAGAGTAGTAAGCTAAAATAAACCCTTTCCTCCTCAGACTGCTTTTAGTTATGATGTTTTGTCACAGAAATAGAAACCCCAACTGAGACATCTGTCTTCTACTTGATCCATTCTACTTTCTCTTGAGCATCCTAATTAGGTTATTGAGTTTTTCAACTCCATCTTCACTCCAGTGTAAGTTCTCCTTAGTTTTTCTATCTCTTTACTGAATTCTAGTTTCAAATCCTGAGTTGTTCAGCTGTATATTTTTATTTTCTTGGCCATCACTCAAGTATCTACTGTTAGACTCTTGAAGTTCAATGAAGTGTTGGTTTGTGTCTTCTTTAAACACTTTGAGTCTGTGATAAAGTTTATGATTTTTCTTTAAATTCTGTGTGCTGGGGTACATCTAGGTCATTCTCATTAAAGGAACATCTCCATAGGACTAGTGGGTTTAATGGGAAGCGTGCTGTCTTGGTCACTCGTAGTGTTTTTGTGTTGTGACTTGGACATGTGGGCTTCTTTCTTCGGCTGTGCATCTGATGTGAGAACCTGATTTGCCTTAGATTGAGCCTAATTCAGGAGCTGCACAGCCAGAGCTAGGCCAGGCAAAGCTGGCGCATGACTATTGAATTGAACCAGGCAAAAAAATGGCTTCCAAACCATGGGGCTGGAGCTAGGTCTGTGTGGAATATTATTTTAACTAGGCAAAGATGCGTTACATTTGTTTATGCTGCAGAATACGACTTTAACTGTGTGAAGGTGTGTTGCGTTTGTTTATGCTGCCTTTGTTTAATGATGTAAAAGTGTTGCGTTTGTTTCACCTTGCCTGCCTACGGCACCTGATTGGTCTAATAAAAAACTGAATGGTCAACAGTTAGGCAGGAGAGGGGTAGGTGGGGCTGGTGGGCAGAAAGAAAATAAGTAAGAGGAGAAATCTAGGCTCAAGAGAGAAGAAGAATGAAGAGAATGAGGGAGGAAGAGAGGGACATGCCCAAGGCCAGAAGCCAGGCAGCCACCAGCCATCAGGAAAGTGAGAGGGGGGGTTCAGAAATTATTGAGGTCCAGCCTCTTAGTTTCCTTCCCAGGGGCCCAGAAGAGACGTTACTTAAGGCGGGAATAATCTGTGGGAAAATAATCTAAGTATACTGGGTTCTTTTGTCCATCTACTTTATTCCTCTGAGATTAAATTCTATCTATATATCTTCCATTCTGTTCTTATATTTAGCTCCTCTCTGTCCTTATCCTCCTGTCCTCTCATAACTCTAACTCTTTTCTGTCCCATCCTCATCTTCACCCTTGTTCTTCTCCATCTTTCCCCTTCCTCGTCCAGAACCAGTCTCAGCCCTACCATCAGCCTGACTCTTCCCAATACCATACAAAAACTTCCAAGGTCCCTACAAGAGCTGTGATAGCCAGCTTCATTTGCAACCCCAAAGGGGAGTGAATAGGGGAGGTGGGGTCAGATAAGGCCTGGAATAAGTCAGAAAGGGAATTTATGTGCTCAAAATATATTCTCATAAGTGGTTAGGTGAAACATTATGAGTCTATCATAAATGTGCTCAAACTACAGTCTTACAGGTGGTTAGGTAAAAGAGTCTATAAGTCACTAAAGTAAAATTGCCTCTATTTTCCTATGCCACCATATACTGGCAGGGCAGGCTAATTTTGCTATGAGCTAGGAAACCTGTCTCATAACTACATTGCACCTAGTATGCAAAAAACCCTTTTGTCCTGAGTCAATTGCTCTGGAATGCCACTTGGGCTGTGAGAGGAAGGAGGGTCTGAGCTTCATTTGCACAAGAAACAAAGCTATGGATCTAAATTTACCTGTCTCTTAGACCTGGGAGACAGGCGGTGTCTCCATAAGGGTGTTTACCTTAATTCAGGAGACAGCAGTTGGTCTCTTTGCCATTTTGGCCTAGGATGCTAGGTAAAATACACTGTTAAAAGTTCTTGGGGAAGTTGTTGGTCCACATGAAATTCATAGCAGAAGACAGCTAATATATTAATAAAACTGAATAACACCAAATACTCCTTGAGATTTGGGTTCCTCCAGAAGAATGCCTTGATTTTTCCAGGTATAGCTTTACCATATTCAGTTGAACTGTTACTACATTCCTGCAGCTAGGGAGGGAGGGAGGGAGTCAAGGAGGGAGGGAGGAAGGAAGGAAGGGAAGGAAGAAGGAGGGAAGGAGGGAAGGAAGAATGAAGGAAGGAAAAATGAAGGAAGGAAGGAAGGAAGGAAGGAAGGAAGGAAGGAAAGAAAGAAAGAAAGAAAGAAAGAAAGAAAGAAAGAAAGAAAGAAAGAAAGAAAGAAAGAAAGAA
>CABHPR010154992.1:0-25753 GCA_902168415.1 Peromyscus melanophrys
TACAGGATGAATTTCTCTCTCTGTATGAAAAAAGGGGATTTATTAGAATGACTTACAGGCTGCAGTCCAGCTAATCCAGCAATGGCTGTCTGTGAAAGGAAGGTCTAAGAATCCAGTAGTTGCTCAGTCCATGAGGCTGGATGTCTCAGCTGATCTTCAGTATATGCTGGAATTCTGAAGAAGTCGGCTGTAATGTTAATGAAGGAATGGACTTGCTAGCAAGGGGAGGGCAAACAGGCAAAGAGCAAAAGCTTCCTTCTTCCGTATCCTTATATAGGCTTCCAGCAGAAGGTGTGGCCCAGATTAATCCACCTCAAGATCTGGATTAGAAGTGGATCTTTCTACTTCAAATTAAGCAAAAATCCCTCGATGGCATGCCCTCCACTTTTGTATTTTGGGTAATTCCAGATATAGTCAGGTTGACAACCGAGATTAGCTGTCACAGAAATATTGAATGCCTTCCCAGTCTGGCAAGCCGAGAGGACTAGGATTTAAATCCAGGTCTTATTCACGCCTGACCTCAAGCTCCTGGCCACGCTTTCTTCCACCAGCTTTTGTCCGATGCATGCTCTTTCCTGACAAGAGCTCCCAGGGGCTGAGACACAGGCAGATGCCATTCCTCTTTCTATGGGGATGGGCATGAAAGTATATGACTGGAGTAGATTATGTCTGGTGAGCCAGGCATCACCTGGTGTGCTATGCTCTTGGGAACTTTTTCTATACACATGGTACACGGACAAAACATAAAATAAAATTATTAAAAATACATCAACTTTGTCATAAGGACAGCTATAGTTAAAGTCGTTAATTGGTGGTCTGGGTTGACCAGTTGGAAAAAGCACATCTTAGACAGGAGCGAGTGACTTATGTGTGAAGTCCGTGTCTCTGTGTGCTTTTGTCTCTAGGTGGCATGGAGAACATACAACGGCACACCTTTGCTTTGGCACAGTACACCCACTCTGTCCTGTCTTCCCTCTGCTACCCCAACGGAGCCCCTGTGGTACGGATTTACAGTGATTCTGAGTTCAGCAGCCCTGATGTCCAGGGTCCAATCATCAATTTTAATGTGCTGGATGATGGTGGGAACATCATTGGCTACTCCCAGGTGGGATTTTGATTCATCTTTTTTTTTTTGAGAGAGAGAGAGGTTTTCACTCTAGCCCAGGCTGACCTTGCAATCACAGCAACCCTCCTGGGTTTACCTCCCTAGTGCTGGAATTACAGGTGTTAGCCACTATACTTGGCTCAAGTCAGGAGGTTCATCTCTCCCTATATTCATCATACTTGCCTTTTATACTAGAAATGTTCTTGTCTAAACTTGGAAGTCTTTTTGACTCTTGACATTTCCTTTAAAATCCCCAGAAGGAGCTGTGAGAAAGCCCAGGCTCTGTGGGTGAGCCTCACTCAAAAGCATTTGTTTGTTTATTGATACACATAGTCTCCTGTAGCCAAGGTTGGTGTGGAACTCACTATATAGCCATGGATGACCTTGAACTCTTGATCTTTCTGCCTCCATGTCCTGTGTGTAGACATTAGACACACCCAACCATACTCAGCTCAGAGGCTTTACAGCTCTCATAGATATGCAATTCTGCTCAAGCTTGGCTGTGTATGTCTTTAGCCTCCTTTACTTAGGTAGAGAGAGAGGAGCAGAGAGCAGATGACAACTTGCTTGAACGGGAAGGCACCTAAAACAGATGGAAAAGCAGTGTGGGCACCAGGCCACAGCTGAGGTCACTTCATGTAGCCCAGCAATACATCGGACCACATCACAGCATCATTTGTTGCCATGAAGTAAAGCCTGGGACCATCTCCTCCTTATCTATTTATTAAAAAAAAAGTATCACCAGTAATTTACGCAGTTTCAAAAGAAGCCCGTATATCTGCCTTAGTCTGTGCATACGATGACTTCAAAGGATTTGTGGGTTGGTTAAAGCAGTTTCTGTGATGCACCCTCTCCATGGCCTTTTTTCCAATGGGGAAAGAGGGAAACTGATTTGCATGTGGGGAAGGGCTACATTTGGAACAGACTCAGCTATCAGTTAAAGCTGGAAGATGCTGCTCATTTCCTCTGAACATCCTAAAACGTGCATCCTCGCTATGCACTGTGACATGATGCTACTCTGGAGGCTGAGGCTTGAGAATTCTTGGAGCCCAGAATTTAGGACCAGTCAGTGCACACCCCATAGCCTCCAGGGGGCAGCAGAGTCATAACACCTGGACTGAGCAGCAATCCTGACTGAACCTGAAGTTGGAGAAATTAGAAAATGGACATAGATGACATATGACATCCACATGATGCTCATGATACACACTGTGAGCCAAGCTGGTGCTGCCCAGCACAGCACCTCACTGGGTCCTGCTCTGTGGTCAGACTCTGTGGTGACCAGTGTGAAGGAGCTGACAATGGCCCCAGCTCCACTCACTGTTGCTCTTCTGAGGCTCTTAACTTAGACTTTGGTTGGAATTTGATATTTTCTCAAGCACACTTCTGTAATCTGATAAACTCTGATTTCCAGGACACTTTATAAAATGCTGAATAAACTCATAGATCCTTACATCAGTTACTTTTCTCGTCTTGGTGATAAAATACCTGGCTAAAGCCATTTCAGGGAGAGGAGTGATTCTCACTCACAGATTAAGTCCAGCACTGAGACAAGGGAATGGTGGCTGACAGCCCCATGGTGGCAGGGGTGGGTGCCTCACCTCCTCACTGTTCAGCAGAGGGAGGAAGGGCTAAATTTTAACTTCAAAGGCCCACAAATTAGTGGCTTACTTTCTCCAGTGAGGCCCCACCTACCAATGTCCCACAACTTTCCAGAACATCACCAACAGCTGGGGACCGAGTGTTCAAGCATGTGAGCCCCTGGGGGTATTTTTTTTACATCTGTGACATAACAGCCATGAATTTTAGAGCAAGGTCCAGACTTAGGTCACCTACCATCTTTTTGTTAAGAAAGAGAGGATCAATGCTGTTCCAGAATTCTGTTCCAGGCAATCATAGTGAAACTAGACATTTATAACACTGATTCCATGTCACCTTTATCTTCAGGTAGACAAAATGGCCAGCGTGTACAACATCTATCTGAGGACTGGCTGCTTCTGTAACTTGGGGGCCTGCCAGCGGCACCTGGGGCTAAGTGATGAGATGGTTAAGAAACATTTTCAGGTCAGTACAAGCCCCTGTAGCCCATGCAGACTGCAGTCAGCAAGACTGTGAGGTGACTGGTCATTGAGGCTGGTGGAGGCTGCTTCTTCAGGCTTATCTTGCCAGGACCATTCTGTGGATGGACCAAAAAGAAAAGGAGTTGATAAAATGCAAAGTGCTTGAAGTTATTAGCTCTGTGGCAATATTTTATGATTCATATTTCACTCTGAGAGTAATTTTTTAATTACTCTATTTGTGTGTGTGTGTGTGTGTGTGTGTGTGTGTGTGTGTGTGTGTGTGTGTATGTACATGTGCTGCAGCATGTGTGTGAGGTCAGAAGGCAACCAACTTGTTGAAGTTGGTTATCTCCTTCTACTATGAAGGTCCTGGAGATCAAATCTAGGTTTGCAGGCTTAGTGCCAAGTGTCTTTACACAGTGAATTGTTTCACTGGCCTGAGGTTAAAAATGTAACCGAAGAGGGCTGTTAGCGGGGGACCCTGCCCAATTCACTCTTCCTCAGGTACAGCTTCCTAACTGAAGTTAGCCTCCCTCCCGGCTGGGAGTGGGTGGAACTCATCCATGGATCCCAGGGTCCTGTCTCCCAGAATCCTCACTCTCCCTGTTTGTCCTGGGGTGGAGGTTTTTTCACTCTGGGTGCATATGGCCTATTTTGAATTATTTTGCAAGAATAGTTTCTCACTGTGATAAAAGATCCAATGTAAATGACTTACTTGGGAGGAGCTGCCTGCTTTGCTCATGATCTCAGGGGTTCAGTCGATAGTCACTTGGCCCCGGTGCTTGAGCAGAGCATTCTGGCAGTGGGAGTATGGCAGAGGAGAGGAGCTCACTTGGTAACTGACTGGACGGTAGGATACGTGTAAAACGAAAGGGCTCAAAGCTCCTGCTTCAGTGACGGGCTTCCTTCAGCTGGGCCCCCCTCTTAGTATTTCCACAACCTCCCAGAACAGTGCCACCAGCTGGGGACCGAGTGTCAAACCAAAGGAGGGGCTTTCCAGTTTCAAACCATAGCCAGTGGCAAAGAGTCCTGTGCATTTTGCAATAGTTGCTAGTTTGAGTTTCTTTTTTCTTGCCACTGAATGTGCACGTGCTAAATCCCAGTTAACTATTATTATTATTTATGCATGATATATGTGTGGACACACGTGGCACATCACACATGTGGAGGTTGGAGAACAACATTGTACAGCTAGTTCTTTCCTTCCGTCTTTGTGTAGATTCCAGGGTTCAAACTCAGGTCACCAGGACTGGGCATCAAGCCTCCTTAATCAACGAAACCATCTCTCCAGCCTCTGAACTAGATTTTATTTTAAAAAAGACAAGGGGCCTACTAGGGGATGTGACCCTCGGTAGGTTGAACATGCTCCAATGGAAAGTCGTATATCTAAGAGTATATGGGCAGCACAAACTGTACTTGTTAAGGGTTTAAAAAAAGGGGACACAGACTTAGTTGGGTAGGGAAGGGGAGTGGACCTGAGAGGAGTTGGAGGAGGGGTATGATTATGGTCAACATATACTGCATGAAATTTTCAAAGAACTAATCAAAATGAGAAAAAAAATTGATCTCCATCTGAGAGAGAAAGGTAGAGGGAGAAGGAGAGGGTGGAGGAGAGGGTGAGGGAGAGAGAAAGGAAGGGAGGGGAGGTCGAGAAAAGGAGAGAAAGAGAGAAGGCAGCGAGAGATGCCCAGAACTCAACTGCTTGCAGCTCTGGCCATGGCTCTGGATGGTGATGGAGGGCTGTGTCACATCTCTGAGGGTGACTGGCCTAGACGAGGGAGGTGTCCTGAGCATCTAATGTACATACTTCTCATGACCTGTAACACCAGGCAGCTAGATTTTGGAGATGGAATACCTCCACCTTCCCCATCGTGGCAGGGGCAGTTGAGCTGACCTGGGCCTTCAAGGGGCCAAGGGCTGGTACTGTGGCCTTTCTCCTCGCTGAGGGCCGCTGTCAGGATGCCAGCCTCCCTTTGATACTCAGGGAGGCGGTCTGGGAGTGGCCCGTGGGTGTTCTGCTCGGCCTGGGAAGACTGTAAAGTACAGCTCTTGGCGCTTCTGAGACTTTAGCCTGTCTGTTGAGTCTTCTGGGAAAATGATCTTCAGGAAGCACCGCTGCTAATCTCTTTAAAGTCCCTCACGTTGGCATCAGCTCCACTTCACAGCTGATTAAGGGGAGACCCAGGCAGTGTGTCCCCACGTCTGCAGAGTAGGAATGGTTTCTCAGGCACCTAGCAATTCTGCCTTCCTGAGTTTATTTTAAGATAAGTAAAATTAATTTTTACAATATTTTTCCAATTTATTTACAAAGCACAAGTTTCCCTGGCTGACTTATCTGGCTGATTCTAGGCTGGTCATGTCTGCGGAGATGATGTCGACATCATAGACGGACGGCCCACGGGCTCCGTGAGGGTTTCCTTTGGATACATGTCCACGCTAGAAGATGCCCAGGCCTTTCTCAGGTTCATCAGCACTATCTGCCTTCGCTCACCCGGTGACCAGCCTGTTCTTAAAGCCAGCACCAGTGATGCTGGAGCCTTATCCTCAGAGACTGACTGCCACTCACCTCAGGAAGGTGCCTGCACAGACCCTGCAGTTTGCAGTGACGCCTGTCCTGATGCAGATACTGTGGACTTGTACCTGTCTCTGAGCGAAGCTGGCAGCAGCCAGCAGGCCCTTCCAGAGAAAGCGGCAGGTGTCCTGAATGGGGACCTTGGGCCCCACATTGTCACCAACATTTACCTCTACCCCATCAAATCCTGTGCTGCATTTGAGGTAAGGGCTTCACAGAAATGGCTGCTCTGTTCCTTTCTCTGAGCACCGTTTCTCCCCACCCCCGACTTTTTTGAGGCAGTGTATAGCACTTTTTTTTCTCTCTTTTTGGCAAGAAGTGAAAGAACAATGTAGCAAGTGAAGGAAAGTCGGCAAAACTCAAGTTGAAGGTCAGAATGTTGTGGTTTGGAGAGCCGTTTTCCTTCTGCTTCTCTTGGTAGGGATGATTTTTTTTAAATATGACACTGCTTCCCAGGACCTCCAGAGGACCCTGTTGCTGTGTGCATATGGGTGCAGGTGTGTGCGGAAGTGTGTGTACGTGTGTATGCATGCCCGTGGAAGCCAGAGGACGATGTTAGGTATCATTCCTTGGGTGCCTTCACCTTGCTTTTTGAGACTGAGCCTCTCACTGGCCTGGATCTCTCTTAGTAGGCTTAATGGTTGGCCAGCTGGACCAGGGCATTTTCCTGTCTCCATCTCCCCAGTGCTGGGCTTACAAGTACATGCCACCACACCTAACGTTTTACTGGGGACCTAACTCAGTCCGCTTGCACAGCAAACACCTCACCAGCTAAGCTGTCTCTCCAGCCTAGGTCTAATTGCCTGTGACTGTAGCCGGAGGGATGCCCTGGCCCTTTGCTGAAACACTCGACATCCCTTACTTCATTTGATCCATACAATGGTTACATGAGAGGCATAGTGACATTATCCCGAGGTCATCATCATGGAGCCTGAGGGGACGGAGGTTAAACACCTTGTCTAGGCCACCTGCAAGAATCTGTATTTGGGTCTGCTGATCCAGGTTCACGCCCTCGTGTGGTTTCTCTGCTCTGTCTTCCCTGTGGAAATAAACTGCAGTGGGTCATTTTGACCCATGAATTTTGTATCAAGGGATTCAACCAATGGTGACCCCAAATATTAGGGAAAACTGCAGCTGTGACGATACTCCATAAGCAACACAACTATTCACAGAGCACTTACATTGTGCCAGGCAGTGTAGGTCACTTAGAGGTGGAACAGTTTACAGGGAGATGTGCATAGGTTCTATGTAAACATTACGGTTTAATAAGAAGGATTTGAACATCTACAGACTTGAGTGCTTTTAGGGAATCCTGAAAGTAATCTCTTGCAGATACAGAAATATGTCATACAACTACAAACAATGCTGTTATGGTGAACCTTGCACTGGGGGACAGGTGGCTTGCCTTGGCTGGCAGCTAGCCTTAGTTACTTAAAAGATGGTCTTCCTTGTTGTGGCCAACCTGAGGCTGCCAAGATCTTAGACTCCCGAGTCTCTGGGATGGCAAAGTCTCTGGTTCCTCCTAAGACATATAGAGATCAAGGCTGTTTATTGGCTGGCCTGCTCTCCAGGAGCCTGGATGTAAAATGTTTCTCTCAGGCTCGTGTGTTTGAACAGTTCGTCCCCACTTGGTGACGCTGTTTTGTAGGCTCTTTGGGAGGTGGATCTGAGATGGATAGTCGCATGTAGTGTTAAGAGGTTCCTGGACCAGCATCCACTGTAGTGGAAGGCTCTACAGAAAGCGGGATCTGTGGATGCCTATGGGGAGGGATGCTAGCCTTGGGGTAAGACAGAGCATTGCTACTATAGATCCTGCACTCTGAATTTTTGCATGCACATGCCTTGCCTGGTCAGTGGTGAAGGGTGGAGAATGGTTCTGGGGACTGAAGGGAAGGCCTCTCATTCCCACAACATTTCCTTTGCAAAGCTCTCTCTGTTGTGTGTTTTCCTCTTCTCATCTTTCAAAAGTATGCATTGAATCCATGAAGGCTATCTGTATTTGTATAATGATTGTTATGAATGATTTTGAGGAGCCCTGGCCTAAATCCTCTACTTCTGTTTAGGTGACCAAGTGGCCTGTAGGGAGCAAAGGGCTGCTGTATGACCGGAGCTGGATGATTGTGAATCACAATGGTGTTTGCCTGAGTCAGAAGCAGGAGCCGCGGCTCTGTCTGATCCAGCCCTTCATCGACCTGCAGCAGAGGATCATGGTCATCAAAGCCAAAGGTGTGAAAAGGGTTCATTTCCACAGAGTGACTACTGGTGGCACCTTTCATTCTTAGATTAGAAAGCAAACCACACAGACCGATGTCTTCTCTTCTACCAAATGTTAACATTATTTTCAAAAGTCTGTTCTTTTTATCTCAGGAAAATTGTCAGAAGTGAAGGGATATAGCCTGGGATTTTAGGGCTTGCACTTCTTTTTTTACCCATCATACTTTGTATTTTAGGCTTTGGTTCTTTCCTCTTGGTTTTTATCGTGAGCCATCTACATATAGGAGAGTGCAGCCAGTTCTGCTCAGTGCACTGTTTATGATAATGGGGGTGTTCAGCATCTACACTGTATAGGTTGGCAGCCACTGGTCATATGTGACCATTGAATCCTCAAAATGTGGTCAGAAGACACCAGAACTGAATTTCAAAACTTATTAAATTTTAATCCCTTTAAATAGCTACACCTAGCTTATGGCTACAGTGTTTGCCACCAGAGAGGTAGAAAATAATGTAACACACAACTCTGCCATCCAGTTTTTAACAAAGTTTAACATTTGGCTTAATTTCTTAAGATTCTCTCTTTCCTATATTTCTTTTTTTTTCTTCCTTTTAAAAGTCATGGTATGCATGTGTGAATGCGGGTACCCATGTGCTACGGCATGTATGTGGACATCACAGAACCACTTTTAGGGAGTCAATTCTCTCTTTCCTCTTTGTTTTTGAGACAAGGTCTCTCTTGTTTCTGCTGCTGTGCTGTGTACTTCAGGCTAGCTGACCCTTGAACTTCTGATTCCCGTCTCATTGTAAGTGTGCTGAGACTACACATGCATGCTACCTATCTAGCTTTTTATGTGTGTTCTCAGGGTCAAACTCAGGTCATCAGACACAATTGTGTATTAGATGCTTTTACCCACTGAGTCAATGATTATGATGAAAACCATTATAATATATAATTCTCTACCCCTCTCCTGCATCTTATCCCTCCCCACTTATAACTTATAGAATATCATAACTGAACTTTCATGATATCCTAAATCCATGTCTTCCTGACCTTTTTTTTTTTCTTGCCTGTGCTTTTTCTGGTTCTGTGGTTGAGTTTTCCTTAAACCAATAGGTCAATATTTTAGACTTCCAAAGTGAACACTGATACTGACCCTTTGTTCTACTGTATGAATTTTAGTACATGTACATATTTGGGCAACCACCCCATAGCACAAGTACAGAAGAACCCATCGTTCCAGGGGAAGTTCATCAAGCTACCCCTGTATGGTTTCTCTTTCCCCAACCTTAATGTCTGATGACCAAAGAGATTGTGGAATCAAGGGCATTGTGTAGTATCTTTCACTCAGCAAGACAGTTTTGGGTCCACTTAAGTCCTGCCTGTAACATGACGTATAACTGCATGTTAGTGAGCAGTGTGTCTGAGTGTGGATGTAATACAGTGTATCTGTCCATTCATTCACTGAAGGGTATCTGAGCTGCTGCTGATTTTGGGCAATACTGTGGTCTTTGGAAATCCTGCTCCAAGACCGCACCCAGGGTATGCAAAAAAAAAAAAAAATCTACGATGTCAGTGAGAACTAAACTTCTATCTGAATAGTATTAGGAAAGGAATGTATGTGTTCTGATGGTAACTTTCTTTTTTACTCCATCTTGGAAAATCTTCTTCCCAGCAGAAAACTCTAGACAATATATGAGTTACATTTTGAGGGTCACATTGCATTTCTTGAGTAAACAATAAGAAGCAGAGCCATTCTGATAACACATGAGAAATCACATGGTTTCTCTCAGGCTTGGAATGTTGCGCTGACCAGGCAGAGCAGCTGGAAATGAGTAACCATGGCAATGCTAGGCTGTCAGTCAGGTTCCCTGACGTGCAGTCTGTAAAGCAAAGATGGGAGACATGTAGCACTTGAGTACTCCATACTTTCTTGAGGAACAATGACCTTGAAAGCATCTCCGGAACTAAACATAAACAGTTAGTTGGCTGAACCTTGAGTCTTGTTTCATAAAACCGAGGTTAGGAGTTGAGTATAGAGAGTTAGAATTTGTGTAGGTGGTTATATCTTCAATGGTATCAGCCAGAGTTTTGCAAGAGAAGAACTGGCACTAAAGTCACTTCATGCCTGACCTTGGTTCAATAACAAGACATCTGTCCTTGTGCGATTCATTTGCAGGGGCAACTATTCTGCTTTGAATTTGCTCTGAGGTCTTAAATCAGCTAATGGTGTAAAGAGCTGTCTTTGTAGCTGAGAATACTGTTATTTTCTTGTGTCAACCTGAGCTATGAAAAATATCTTAGTATTATTTCTATTCATCAAAATTATACAGCTTAAGCCGGGCGTTGGTGGCGCACGCCTTTAATCCCAGCACTCGGGAGGCAGAGGCAGGTGGATCTCTGTGAGTTCGAGGCCAGCCTGGGCTACCAAGTGAACTCCAGGAAAGGTGCAAAGCTACACAGAGAAATCCTGTCTCGAAAAACCAAAAAAAAAAAAAAATTATACAGCTTAAGAAGAAATCATCTTACTGACCATCCACAGATATACATGTGCCCAGAAAGTATAAAACACACCACCAATTGGCTGTAGGAAGAACCCCACAGCTGTTCTTTTTAGGGAAGAGTTGTAGCAGCATATGAGAAAATTACAGACAGAAGCAAAGCAGCATCCATAGACAGTGGCCCTGTAAGCCTTGCTTGATGAGGTTCCTCCATCAGAGAGATATTCATCTGGTGGGTTGACTTTGTGAAATCAGTTGTCATCTGCTCTGCATTCTTACAGCCTCTGGCAGGGCAACTTTAAGTTTTAGTATTTATTTAGTATTTTTTAATAGAAGAATGACACATTTAAAAAGCAAGTCTCTCCAGGTGGTGATGGCTTATGTCTTTAATCCCAGCACTTAGGAGGCAAAGGCAGGTGGATCTCTGTGAGTTTGAGGCCAGCCTGGTCTACAAAGAGAGTTCCAAGACAGTCAGAGAATTATTACACAGAGAAACTCTGTCTTGAACATCTTCCTCCAACAACAAAACAAAACAAAACAAAACAAAACAAAACAAAACAAAACAAAACAAAAACAAAAAACAAGTCTCTCTTGCTCGAGCCCCATGTTTCCTAGTGTCTTAGGATGCATCTTTCTAGTCTCTCCAGATACATCTTGACTTCTCGAAGACATAATGCACCAGTAGCCTGATCAGATCTTCAGCTACAATGGACTGAAAAGTCCTGAGGGCCACGGCTGGCCTCAGAGGGTCCTCTCTGCTCTGCCATGCAAGAGCTTCCTATAGCTGAAACTTCCCTCTCCCACTGAGGCACTTTCACAGCATGGGGTAGACGATAGAGAGCCCTATTGGGAGTGGTTCACCTGCCTCTTTTCAAGGGAACAGTGCTATTGCTCTTGTGCTGTTCTGTCATCCTTTCCTCTCAGTCTCAGACTCAGAGGTCCAGCTCTTCTCCACATGAGTGGTCTTGGAGGACACGTGACACAAACATGCTTGGGTCTCATCATCTGTTGATGTGATATATTATGTTAATAGATTATCTTGTCCTGAATTATCCTTGATGCTTTGAGAAAAAAGAAATGCTACATGGCAATATGTTTTAATACTTTGCTGGCTTTGGATAGATAGTATCATGTTGATTTTTTTTATTAATAATGTTGAAATATGGCCTGTTTTTATTGTATACTTTCTGTTCAAATTCATATACCAGGATACTAATATGCTATTATGTAACCCATTAGTCCTGTATATAAGTGGTGTATATAACAATTGAAGAACATTGGGACCCCTTTCCAATCCCATAAATGCAGCTGGTGCTTGAATCTAATCTGATTCTGGAATGTACACTCTCTGCCAGTATCTTACAGTATCATCCTGCCTGTCTGTTTCTCTCATCCAAGTGCCACCCAGGCCTGACCCTGCTGTACTTCTGAGACCAGATGAGATCAGATGCATTTGGGACAGTATGGTCATGTACTGGCTGTCTGTTTCTAAATGCTTTAAGATAGCTTAGAGGACAATGACTTCAGAAGGTGGAGACTCATAGAGCAGAGAAATCTATCCAGGCAATTAGTGGAGGGTCTGGGGACTGTGGATGTGATGGCCCAGTGTAGATGTTCCACCAGGAAGCTCCTTGAAGCACACACCATGGTGAGGATAGTGAGGAAGAAGATCTGTGCTATCAGTTTATAAGAGCCAGCCACTTTCCTCATCTAACTAAATCCCAGCGTCATGAAACTGGATGTGTTTCCTAACAATGAGCATTCACTTGCACAGTTGTTCGTTTGGTGTGGTGCTCAGTTTGCTTCTACTTTCTTCTGTTCATTAGGGATGGATCCTATAGAGGTGCCTCTTGAGGAAAACAGTGAACGGGCTCAGATTTGCCAGAGCAGAGTGTGTGCAGACAGGTGAGGCTCTGGAGCAGGTAACACGCGTGGCCACAGTGGCCACAGGGAGGAGACAGCTTTGCCCTACACAGTGGACCTCCTCACACCTTCCATTCTGTCTGCCACATACTCCACCCCGACCACGCTGGCTTCTCTGTATCCTTCACACCTAAGCCGCATGCTTCATTCTCAAGTCTGTATTTGCTGTTTTCTCTGCCTGCCGCGCTCTTCCCTACTTATGACACCTAAGGCTTATTCCCTGCCCCCATCATTCTCACTTTCAGCAGGAAAGTTTGGGCTCTAGAGCATCTGTATCCCTTGTGACCTAAGTATGACCTGCACCTAAGAACATGGAATAGCAGATTTTCCAATCATGAAAAGTCTGTCCAAGCTAATACCAACCAACCTTCTCCTTCAATAATATATGCAACTATAGACAGTTCACTAGAGACTTACACATAATAAGCAGGAGCTGGGAGACAATTAGGTCAAAAAAGTACTTGCCACTCAAGCATGAGGAAGAAGATGGGTGTAATGTTATGTATGCCCCTTTAATCCCAGCATGAGGAGGAGGAGGCAGGTGATCCCGGTGTTTGCTGGCTGGCCAGCCTAGCCAAATTGATGCATCCCAGGTTCCAGGAGAGACTCGTTACAAAAACATGGGGTGGGGGATGGCTCAGTGGTTAAGAACACTTGCTGCTCTTCAAAGGACCTGACTTTGGCTCCCAGTACCCACATGCTGGTTTATAGTCATCTATAACTCCAGGGGACCTGACACCCTCTTTTGAGTTCAGCAGACACCAGGCATGTAGGTGGTGTACATACATGCATGCAGGCAAATGCTCAGGTTCATAAAAATGAAAATACATAAATCTTAAAAAGAGACATATACTTAACAAATTGAAATTTTTAAAGAAATAAAGGTGGATGGCTCCTGAGGAATGATACCTAAGTTTGACCTCTGGCCACATATGCTCATGTGCCTACACGCGTACGTGTACCCCCACATGCAAACATGCATACCTACCCACCCATCGCCCACCCCATAACTTCTAGACTGTGAATTATCTATTAATTATTGCAAACCTTCTGATGGAAAGAAACAGATATGTTCAGTAGACGGTGGCACTGCATGAATAGCAAATGTGTTTCCTTTGTAACTGCCGTGAATTCATGTGATAAGATTTGCTAAAGCTACATCCCAATTGAGGCATGACTATGTCAGTTACTTTTTTTTCTTTTTTCGAGACAGGGTTTCTCTGTGTAGCTTTGCGCCTTTCCTGGGACTCACTTGGTAGCCCAGGCTGGCCTCGAACTCACAGAGATCCACCTGGCTCTGCCTCCCGAGTGCTGGGATTAAAGGCGTGCGCCATCACTGCCCGAAGTCAGTTACTTTTTCTTTTCTTTTCTTTCTTTCTTTTTTTTTTTTTTTAAAGATTTATTCATTTATTAATGTATACAGCATGTATGACTGCAGGCCAGAAGAGGGCACCAGATCTCATTACAGATGGTTGTGAGCCACCATGTGGTTGCTGGGAATTGAACTCAGAACCTCTGGAAGAGCAGTCAGTGCTCTTAACCTCTGAGCCATCTCTCCAGCCCGTCAGTTACTTTTTCAATGCTATGACCAAACACTTGGGAAGAGTTCCATAGTGGGATGGGGTTTATTTTGGCATATGGTTCGAGGGTTCAGTCCCTCATGATTGGGAAGGATTGGTGTCAGAGATGGCTGCCGGCAGTGGCAGCTGGAGTTCAAGGGTGCCCAATCAAAACTTGACAGGGAAAAGGCAGAGAAAGGGGAATGTAGCTGTTGTGGTAGTTTTCTCCTATCTCCCTCTTACAGTCAGGGACACCAGCCCCTGGGGTTGATGCTAGCCATAATCAGGATGCGGCTTCCTTCCCTCGGCTGATCTCGCTGGAAGCACCCTCATGGAAACACCGTCACAGGCATGCCCAAAGGGGTGACTCACTAATGTCCCAGTGTTTTTATTCCAATCAACATGCCAGTCAGAATTAGCCACAGAGCCCCAACGTGACAGGCAAGAATCCCTCCAGGACTTTGAGTTCTACACCACTAGGAAAGAAGAGAGAGGTGTTAATGTGATGTGGATGGCCAATTGCATGTCTTTCATCTTGGCAGCTGAGGTGTTGAGCACAAGCTACGTCTTCTCAATAGTAGTATTTGTACCAATTTAACAGCTTTGACAATTTAAATATTCGTTCCAGTACATTTTCATTGGGACGATGAATTTCAGGCAAACATTTTTTCCACATTGCTGTACTCAAACCTTCTGACAGAAAGAACTATATTCACATAGGGATATGTGCAGTTATTTTCATTATTTATTTGTATGTGTATGTGTGGATGCATGTGTCATAGCATATGTATGGAAGCCAAAGGAAAACTTGTAGGAATTATTTTTTTTTCTTCCGCCATGTGGATTCTGGGGATGGACTCAGGTTGGCAGGCTTGGCAGTAAGTGCCTTAGCCCACTGAGCAGTCTTGCCCGTCTAGAATATGTGCAGGTTTTTTTTTTTTTTTTTTGGCTAGGTCATCAATTTCACTTGGCTGCAGCAGAGACGAACACAGTGTTCTGGTTAATAATGCTTTTTAGACATCTGGAGGTTGGAGGCACTTCTGCTCAGAGATCGATTGTGATGACTGTGATCTTGGTGTGGTTTCTGAAAGTATGAGGGACAAGCGCTGCAAACTGGTTTCTTGGTCTCTGGTCTTCCTGGAGAAGGAACCAGCTATTTTCCCCAGTAGAATTTAAGTTTTCAACAATATCCACTTTGTAACCCTGAGATATTGTGATCTCAAGGTGAGATGTGGCCTTAAGTCTCTGTGATATACATTTTTAAAGATTCTAGAGTATTCTAGAGTTTTATTTTATTTCATGTGTATGTACATTGTGCATTCCTGGTGCCCTTGGAAGTCAGAAGAGGGCACCAGAACCCCTTGAGCTGGGGCTACAGACAGTTGTGAGCTGTCATGTGATCTCTGGGAACCAAATTTGGGTCCTTTGCAAGAGCGCTAAGCACACTTAACAATTGAGCTGTTTCTCCAGCTCTAGATCCCACAATTTAAAACACCAGATCAATAGATTTACTTACACTTACTTCAATGCCTTGTAGACACAGCATTCAGTTTTGTGAATGAAACACATCAGCCCATGTGATCTAGAGAAAAGATTCCATCAGGCCTGTTGTAAAAACCAGGGCATGATTTTGGGCATAAGGCCTTATTAAAGGAAAATATCACTCTGGAAGTCTCAAACTCTGAGCTTTGTGCTCCCAGGTGTCAGTCTTTAATACAAAGAAGATCTTTCAGGAGGGAGGGTTTGTAAAGCATTTGATCAGCTCTGAAAGCCTCCCATGAGCCCCCCATCTCAGATATTTTTGGACCTGAGAGAGATGCCTGTCACTTTCCAAGCCATCTGCTGCCTCAGGCTGCCTGCCAGTGGGGACTTTGTAATGTTTTATTTTGTGTTCTTATTTTAATTTGACTATTTTCTATTTGAATAATTATTTGAAGAATTGCTGCATAAAAATTCACTGTTTTGTTTGACCAGGGTAAATACTTATGATTGTGGAGAAAATGTTTCAAAATGGCTGTCACAGTTTTTTGGCCGTCCATGTCATCTAATCAAGCAAAGTCCTAACTTCCAGCGGAATGCAAGGAAGACACCTGGAAAAGGTATTCCACCAGGATGGAGTACTAAAGGGCTGGAGAACTAGTTATTCTGCATGTGTCATTCTCAGCCCAGAAAGTGGATTCCCAGGGCAGCGGGCTCCTGGCTTCACCTGGTGGCTGCAGGACACACTGCAGGGTTCTAAGCTGGGAGTTTTGTGACCTCCCTTGAGGCTTGGGGTACAGCTGCACCACAGGAGGAGACATGGGAACACAGAGCCACAGCTGGTGCCTGGGTGCAGCAGTGGAGGTGGACACAGGGGAGAGAAGAGGCCTGTGGCCAGCACGATATGGAATCAGAGCAGGATGGTGGCGCTTGTGACCGCTTCCAGGATGCCACTCCTGGTGCAACATTCCCTGGGTCTCACTGGAATTCTACCAGTTTTGTGTTTGGAGACTTTAGGAAAAAGATGAAGTTTCATTCTTCCCCAGAGTATTTTTACATTTTCATCTAAAGTTTTGAAGGTAGTTTAAACCGTTACGGAAGACAGTATCTATAGAACATTTTATTTTTGTTTTATGTGCTTGCATGTGTGTCTGTGATTTGCTTGTACATATGTCTGTGCACCATGTGTGTGTGGTGCCCTTAGAGGCCAGAAGTGGGAACCAGATCCCCTGGAACTGGAATTATAGACAGTTGCTAGCCACTGTGTGAGTGTCGGGAACGGCACCTGGGTCATCTGGAAGAACAGCCAGTGCTCTTAACTGCTGAGCCATCTCTCCAGCCCTGCAGCACATTTTACTTAGTGCTATTTTGAGTTAAAACTTGTACAGAATTTTTTCCAACATTATTTCAGTACTTTGATAATCATTTGAATATCATAGAAATTTAAATTTCATGAGTTTTCATTAAAATACATGAGTATGTGGACATAGCTGTATGTGTTTGTATGTATATGTATGTATGTAGCTTATATATATGTCTTTTTAATGTGTATATGGTGTGTGTGTTAATGCATGTGTGTTTTTATGTATGTTGTATTGTGTATGTTGTGTGTACATGTGTATGTATATGGTGTGTTGTGTAGTGTGTGTGTGTGTGTGTGTGTGTGTGTGTGTGTGGTATGTGTGTGTATGTGTGTATGTGTGTTTGTGCATGTGCACCTTGCTTGAGGCAGAGTCTCTGGCTTACTCCTGCATGATAGACCTCAAGCTCCTGGGATTCTTCCCGCTTTGCCTCCCATCTCACCTGTGGTGTACAGGAATCACAGATGCACACCACTGCGTCTGGCGTTGCACGGGTCCTGACCATCTCATGTCTGCATGGCGAGCACTTTACCACTGAGCCCTCCCCAGCCCGTGTGTAGGTCCTTTTGTTGTTGTTGTTTTTTTTTTTCTAGACAGGGTTTCTCTGTGTATCCCTGGCTGTCCTGGATCTCGCTCTGTAGACCAGGCTGGTCTCGAACTCACAGAGATCTGCCTGCCTCTGCCTCTCGAGTGCTGGGATTAAAGGCGTGCACCAACACACCCAGTTTTTTTTTTTTCAAGAAAGAGTTTCTCTGGCCATCCTGGCCATCCTAGAACTAGCTCTATAGATTAGGCTGGCCTTGAACTCAGGGATTCGCCTGTCTCTGCCCCACAGGCACTGGGATTAAAAGTGTGCCACCATGCCCGGCATTTTATTTCTTTCCTTTTTAAACTTGTATTTCATTTCTTCTTGGTAGAATATTGCCTTAGAGTTATTTTATACATAGAAATATCTTATTGACCACCCCACATCTCTGTAAAACTAAAAAAAAATATATAAATTGAAGCATACAAAGACTTTGAAGTTTGCTTAGATCATCTGGGTCTAAGGGTTAGGAAATTTCTTCTGGACTAAGTTCATATAATTTTAACAGTGTCTAGTCAATCAAGACAACATAAATCTATAATATATTTTGAAAAATAATTATTGAATATAAAGAACAAATCTTACCATTCTCTTACAGGATGGCTGTGCTCTCGTTTGGTTCCCACATTTGAGAGCGGCTGTCATTTGCAGATAGACCTGGTGGTGCTCAGCACCCCTCACTCCTGGGAAATCTCATAAATTAAGAATTGCTGGGGAAGAATTGGTTAGCACACTGTCACTCAGCCTTTCTTCTGAGGTCGGTGACCGGAGCACAGGGTTCTAACATGAAAAGCCTTTCATGCCTGTCACTCGACAGCTTAATTAGGTCCTGCAGCTCCACAGCCAATGAAGGACTAGTCTGCACCTGACCTGTGGGAGGGTCTTTTGCCCAGGCTGTGGACACTTTTATTTCCCTGGTCCTGGGTCCAGGGTTTGAATGGGACTTTTGTTTGCTATGCTGGAGGTGGTCAGCCCCAGGGCAGTGCGCCTTTCCTCCGTGACAGGGGAGCCAGCCCTTTTTAGAGGATGACGTGGAGACATCCCTTTTTAGGCAGACCAAAGAGGACAGATGGAGTCGGACCACATACTCTGGAGACCACAGTCCCTGCTTGAAGATGCTCCATATGCCCCGATCCAGCCAGCCAGCCCTTTTTATTACCAGCTTGGATAAAAATAGAAGAATTTTACAGTTTCTTTCAATAGTCGTGTCCCCCCCCCCCCTTTCAGGAACTTTGAAGCTTCTGTTTATTTCTCCATAAGTACCATATGCAAACCCATTGACTGCTGGGGCATCCTCTTCTGTTTATTGGCAAAGACTGTCTGTCTGTCTGTCTGCCTGTCTCTCTGGTTAGGTATAGAAGGCCTTGGTGGGGCTGGAGAGATGACTCAGTGGTTAGAAGCACTGGCTATAGAGGGGCCAAGGACACCACAAGAAAACCCACAGAATCCACTAACCTGGGCTCATAGGGCCCCAGAGACTGAACTGACAACCAGGGAGCCCGCATGGGACTGACCTACTCACTCTGCATATATGTTATGGTTGTGTAGTCTGGTGTTCTTGTGGAACTTCTAACAGTATGAGCAGAAGCTGTTTCTGACTCTTTTGCCTGTTTTTGAGACCCTTTTCCTCCTACTGGGTTACCTCATCCAGCCTTAATATGAGGGGAGGTGCCTGGTCTTATGGCAACTTGATATGCCAAGTTTGGTTGTTATCTCTGGGAGGACTGTGCTTTTCTGAAGGGAAATGGAGGAGGAGTGGATGGGGAAGGGGGAACTGCAGTTGGGATGCAATTTATGATAGAAGAGTTAAAAAAAAAAAGCACTGGCACCCACATGGTGGCTTACAACCATCTGCCACTCCAGTCTCAGGTGATCCAATGCCCTCTTCTGGCCTCCATGGACATGTAGGCAAACACTCATACGAATCAATATACACATATATACATATATATGTATGTATGTATGTATACATGAATATAACTGATGGAAGCTCTTTGTAAGCCTGCATACATTGCAGGTCTGTCTGTCTTACCCAGGGCAGGCAGGGTTCGCTCTAGCCCTGCACTGTTGCTTTCAAGAATTGTCTCTGAGTCTGAGTGTGGTGGTGGAACATGCCTGTAACCTGGGGAGGTAGAGGCAGGAGGACTGGGAACTTGGGGCCAGCCTGACCACACAAGAAGACCCTGCTTCAAGAACAAAACTGTTTGTCAGAATAAATTCACTTCAGTGTTTTATTACCTCTGGATTACTGGAAGCAGGGACCTAGTATATTCTAGGATTGCCAGCCCTGGGATTACAATGGGTGCTACCTAGAAGGGCTTTTTATCTGAGTGCTGGGGGTTGATTCAGGCCTTCATGCATGCGCAGCATGTTTTTTCTTCTTCTGTCTTTGCAGAGGTCTGAGCCACACTTAGAACATTCTTGCTTTCCCCAGCGTTGACATTTCCCTGTGTGGAAGGCATCTGCCTGTAGAAATTGTGGGCCTTGGGAATGAGAGTCAGCAGCACTGCCCAGAAAGCAACCCTTCTCTCCCTGCTTCCCTTTCAGGACAGCCTCCTGGCACTGCCGCCACCCTGTCCCTGGTGAATGAGGCGCAGTATCTGCTGGTGAACACATCGAGTGTCCTGGAGCTTCAGCAGTGGCTAAATGCCAGGTTAGACTCTCCCTGGGGCCAGGAGATGCTATAACTCTTTGCCCCTGGGGGGCTGGTGCCCACCTAGGGAGGAAATATCTGGAAGTTGGTGAGTCCAGACACTTGAGTTACAGGTGATAAATGAGGCCCAGTGAAGTCAGTGAACCTTTGGGCAATTCTTGTTTGTCTGCCTGCCTGCCTGCCTTCTTTCCTTCCTTCCTTCCTTCCTTCCTTCCTTCCTTCCTTCCTTCCTTCCTTCCTTCCTTCCTTCCTTCCTTCCTTCCTAAATTGAGTGTGTGGGCATGTGCACATACGTGCATATATGTAACACAAAATCTAATTTGGTCTTTTAATAAAAAACCTGACCAGATATTGGGGTAAAAGCTGAAAGATCAGAGAAGCAGAGCAAGCCACAACCACTACCTCTTACCTCACCAATTCCTCAGCTGAAAGAGCCTCTAGCTAAAAGACCTCTAGCCAAAAGGACTTCAGCTGAAAGGGGCTTCCTCAGTCAAAAGCACCTCCAGCTGGACAGAGGTGCTTTAATTTATTATTTTATTGCTTTATCCATCTGGATCTTTGTGAGTTCAAAGCCACCCTGGACTACATGAGATTGACTCAATCTAGGAGAGAAACAGAGCCAGGCAGTGGTGGCACACACCTTTAATCCCAGTAATTGGGAATCACACACTTTTAATCCCAGCACTAGGAAAATTGAGGCAGGAAATGATATGGGTGGGCAGAGAAAGGTATATAAGGCGTGAGGAGACACAAACTAAAGCTTTTTTGACTGAGGAAGCTCATTTGGCTGGAGGTCTATCGGCTGAGGCTTTTCAGGCTGAGGAGTCCTAGAGGTAAGAGGTGGCTTGTTCCTTTGTCTCTCTGATCTTCAGGCAAATTTTATTAGGGTACACAATATATCCCCACATATATGAGGGTACACATGCATACACATGGGTGTGGAGGCTAGAGATCAGTCTCAGGTTTCTTTCTCAGTCACTCTCCACCTTGTTTTTTGAGACAGGGTCTCTCACTGAACCTACAGCTCACAGAGTAGGCCAGGCCAGCCAACTCTCAAACCCCAGGGATCCCTCTGCCTCCACCTCTCCAGCACTGGGATTACAAGTGGGTGCCACCAAGCAAGGCTTTTGACGTGAGTGCTGGGGATCGACACAGGTAGCATCTAAACCATTTCCTCAGCCCCAGTTCCTGTTAATAATTCTGAGTGCTTATTTACTGCCTGTGTCCATCAGCCTACCATTACTGGAGCAAAGGCTTGGGACAATCAACTTGTAAAGAGAATGCCTGTCTTCTGGGGTGTCAGTCATGATCGGTGGGTGGCCCATCACAGCAGGAGTACATGGTGAGAGAATGGAGAAGAGCTGGGGACACCGACAGTTCCCTTTAAGGACGTGTCTCCAGTGACCCAAACACCTCCCAGTAGTGCCAGCTCTTAAAATTTCTGCCGTTTCTAGTGGTACAATGATGGGGATCCAGCTTCCACCATGGTCCTTTGAGGATATTTAAGGTCAAGACTATAGATTCCTCCATAGTCTCTCTTGACACTCTCATGAAACAGGGGGAACCCCAGCTCCGGGTTTAATTATTCTATTTCTACATCCTGTTTTAATTTGTTACTAGCTCGACCTGGTTTCATTGCCCACCCTCCTACTGTCCCTGTCTCTTAGGATTCCTGCCCTACTTCACACAAGAAGTGGCTATAAAAGCATTTGGAGTGTGATTACAAGCAGCTTTTGTTTGTAAGATACACCTTCAGACACAGTGTCCCTGGCTGCTCGCTTTACCAAATGCTCTCCTGAGGGCCCAGATGCTTTTAGGATACCTTCTCAACTCTTGGGAAGTTCTGACCATACCAACTCCTCATTTTTCCTTAAAGGAAACTCAGGTCTGGTAGCCAGGCAATTGATTAGAGAAAGTCATCCAGCTGTTCATCAGGCCACAGTGGACACAGACTTCTCATTCTTAGTCCTCAGGTCAGGGAGGTAGGTATGCACTTCTGGCACATCATACGAAATGTGGTCTTGTGCACACATGTTCACACCTTGAACACCTATAAATACAGCTGGAAGGGGGCCATGGGACTCTCCTTGACTTTCACTCTTTGCTTGAGATTGGCCGTTGGAGTTTCTGGTCCTTTGAGAGAACACACAATAGGATTCCCTGGTTGTGGACCAGGTTTGTCTTCCTCAGGTACAGAATTGTGACATGGATTTGGAGTTTCTGGTGTTCTGATTTTTCTCAGAACCAGGGGACCCTTCTCTCAGACACCCAGAACAGGAGAAAGTGGGTCCTTAATGTGGAAGGTTAGAGAAGACAGGCTTGCTGTGACCCTGGTTTCTACCAGCGGGGCATATGTTTCCCACCAGCTGGTTTAGAGCAAGGCTGGCTGGCCCTGAATGATGTCATTGGTAAGAGACTGAGCCAGGGATTGGGGTTTCTCAGTATCCATATGCAGATTGATGGGCTTCCCCATTTGCATGGTAACAAAATAGCCTTCAGACAAGAAACCTTCCCTTTCACAAAACACAAAGGAGTTTGTACCAACTTTGAAAGTAAATCTAGAATCAAAGGACTGAAAACTGAAGTCCTCTGGGGTTGCTGGAGGTACACATGGCTTGCTGTGAAGCTGGGTCCAGATCTCCCAGTCCCTGGCTTATATGTGACCCCTGCCATTCAGAAGGGATGTCACAATTTTTGACAATCCTACGTCAACCCACAGCTTTTCAGCTCTTTCCCCAGAGCACGTTCTACCAAGCTCAATGACTGTCTCCTGCCACTTCCCAGCATATACCAACCTGGAAATTCTAGGAATTTGTGGAAGTATGCAAAGTGCAAAAAGCCCTAAGCCCATGACACTGAGAAGATTTACAGATGTGTGCCCCCGAGTGACCCCAGATCAAGTAGGGACCACACCCCACTTATATCTCATCTGAGCCAACCTGACCGAAGTCATCCTTGTTGAGATTTCTTTCACTGCAGATAGTCTCGCTCATTCTTTGATATATCATAGTGTGTGCTCCTGTGTTGGGGGAGGTCTTAAGAACTGTTTTCGGTGTATTCCTCTGAATGGGCTGGGGTGTATGGGAACACAGAAAGTCATTTTGTAGAAGCTCGTGACAATAAACAACACTTTCAAATGGGAACGGTATAAACTGGGCCTGGTGGTGCATGGCTGTAATCATGGCACTTGGGATGCCATGGGCACAGGGGGATTACATATTTGAGGCCAACCTGGGTAACGTAGCGAGATCCTGTCTCATTAAACAAACAAAGAATCTTATCCTCTATGATCTTTTTTTAATTCTTCTTATGTTCTGGTCTCTGTGCTAAGCAGGTCTTTGTAGTTCAAGTGCTGACAGCTCTCCTCTGACCATGTCCCGTCCCATGTTATAGAACTGACACTTTCTGGAGACGTGTTCATTTTTACTCTGTCCATCTGGTTAGGTATAGAAGGCCTTGGTGGGGCTGGAGAGATGACTCAGTGGTTAGAAGCACCAGCATCAGCTAAGCCTTATCCATCATTTGCCTCCTGTGGTCTTCTCCCTGGAGGTGGGACCATACCCTAGGGAGGGGCAGTGGATGTGTCTAACAGATGGGTGTGTCTTGCTCTTACACTCGTGAGAGTTTTTTTCTGACCATCCAGGCCTTGGGTCAGAGGATAATTGGCCTAGTCATGGATGGGGAGCCAAGTGGGTAGAATTGTTGCCACAGTGTGTGCCCCTGCTGACTCTCTCCACTTACCCTTCTTGGTCTGTCTAAACAGTGACGAGCATGGAAAAGAGGAGTCATTCTCGGTGAAAGATCTCATCTCGCGCTTCCGTGCCAATATCATTACCAAGGGAGCGAGGCCTTTTGAGGAAGAGGAGTGGGACGAGGTTTCCGTTGGCTCCTTGCATTTCCAGGTAAGTCTTAGGAGGTGGTTATGCTTCCTCAAAGGCTGCCGCTGACTGTTGATCTCAACTCCAGAGCTGGATGGTGGCAGGTGCCCCTCTCTCCAGGTACCATTTTCTGTGAATCATGTTTGGGCTCGGGTCCGTTTTAGAGAATGCTTGTGTCATGGGAACACGTCCTCTTTAATGATGCTGGGTATTTCTTTCCAGTGCAGTGGAGCTTGTAGGGCGACTCAGAAGCCTAGGGACCCCTTAATGCCTTCTGTTGCTGCTGTCTTCTCCCTTCTCTTCCCCCCCCCCACTACCCCCTCTCTCCTCATCACCCTCCTCCCTTTGGTCTACTTTTTCTCCTCTCTCCTTCCTTCTTCTTCCTCCTCTTTTCCTCTTCTTCCTCTCTCCTCTCTCTTTCTCTCTTCCCTCCTCCCCTCTCTCCTCTCCCTCCTCACCCCTCCTCCCTCCTCTTTCTTTTCCCTTCTGGCTTCTGCCTTTAATGGCAGCCGGGGAAGAGATTATTGTTAAAGGCAGGTCCAATGCCATCTGTTCTCAGTCCCAGGCCTTTGCAGTAGTCTTAAACATGAGAGAGATGGAAGGGAAACCCCACCCTAAACCTTTATTCCTCACATGACTGACAAACTCATGAGGTCTGCCTCTGAGCCTGCTCATCTCTCCACCTCTAAGCTCAGCCTCCCCTCATCCAGGGACAAGCCACTCTCCTGCCTCAGGCCTTTGCCCTGTTGCCCCTTCAACTTGCTGTGTTGCTACTGGACATTGGCTTAGAGGTCACCTCGGCAGAAGCTGCTCGGGAATAAGATTGTCCTTGACATGCCACCTGCACCGGCCCCCCAGAGCACACACAGTATGGATCATGTCTGCCTTTTTTCCAGCTTGCCTCTGGGACCTAGAGCATTCTGGCTGAGTCAGTGCCCAGTGAGTAATTGTTGGTGGAGGTAGACAGGAAAGATAAGGGCAAGCTGGAGGCTGTGGGGGATGGCTCACTGCTGGACAATGTGCTCAGCTCCTCAGTGGGTACAAGCTGATCCTCCTAATTGCAGGGGGGTATAACCTGGCTGTCACATGACTACCTTGTGTCCAGGCTCCGTGCTTAAATGGAATACCAGTCTAACATCCAGAAAAAGCAGTTACAATGATCTAAATTGCAATCAGTGGATCTCAGGTCTGGGGTGGGAGATACCACAAAAGGACCTGATGGTCTTTCTTATCCTTGAACTCTGTAAGTTCTTATCGAGGCAGTTACCATCTCGAAAGTCATTCTCTCTTCTCTCCTGTAAGCCTGGTTCTGGCAGCGTCTCTCCTGCCGTTTTCCTGTATGCTGACCTCCTCTTCCATGCTTGTACTCCATCACTGAATCTCTGCTGCTTTAAAAACATCTGCTCTGACACAACCTGCTGGGCTCCAAGGTAGGCACTAAATAGACCTTGTGAGATATTTGGAGAGAGGGAGGGAGGACCAAAGGGAGGGAGGACTAAAGGGAGGGAGGAGGGAAGAGGGAGGGAGAAGTGAACCGGTCCAGGATCACCATCAGAAACCCACCTACGGACAGCAGTACTGGTGTCTCCCCAGGGGCTGGGGCAGTAAACAGAAAAGGCACAAAGAACCTTTCTGAATGACATCTCAGCATGCTTTGCTCTCTTTAATTAACATTTCTAATGTGTGGAAACAAACTAAAGTTAAACTATGCATGCTCTTTGGCCCGGTAATTTCATTTTGAAGGAAACCATTGCATAGATATTCTTGTGCACCAACTGGGGATGTAGCTCAGTGGTAGAGCATTTACCTAGTTCAGGCCCAGTGGAGCACCCTAGGTTTGAGTCCCCAGTGGAGCACCCTAGGT
>CABHPR010154993.1:0-20794 GCA_902168415.1 Peromyscus melanophrys
GAATGGACAGCTGAATTAAAAAACCATCAACAATTTCCAGAATTTAAAATCCTGAATCAGGACATGACACTAGTGGAATTCAGGTATTTCTGGTACATGGACTGCTCTCACCCAAGGTGAGGTTGAACTGTTGACCTTGTGTACGTCCTACTTCACAAATGAGTCTGTCAGATACGCTAAGCCTATAGGCTGAAGATGATGCCCCAACACTGCGGATAAACCTCAGGTGACTGTCCAGGCGGCTGGCTGTTTCTGTCAACTCACAATTTTTTGGAAGCTGCTTGCATGCACTTCCTGTTTTTATTTTTGTTAGGTAATATTATTTCCTTCTTGGGTCTCTGAGGGAGTTGAAGATTAGTTAGTTATATTTAAAGATTAATTAATTATAGTTGAAGATTAGTTAGTTATATTTAAAGATTATATTATTAATTATAGTTGAAGATTAGTTAGGATAGAAAGGAATTAGGTACATTTTGGACTTGCCAAAATAGGATAAGTAATGGAATTATTTTCTCTGAATTTGTCAAATACAAATGGACTAGACATTGTTTAGGTATTCATCACTTGTATATATTGTATATAGTTATTGTACTTTTGTATATAGTTTTTCTTATATTAGTTACAACTTTCCTTTTTTTCTCTTTTTATTAAATTAGAAAGGGGGAAATATAGTGGTATTCTATTTGTACTGAAATGTGATTTTATTTGTATGTTAATAAATAAAGTTGCCTAGGGGTCAGAGCTATCAGCAAGTCATAAGGAAAGCCAGGGCGGTGGTGGTGCACGCCTTTAATCCTAGTACTAGGCAGGCAGAGCTAGGTAGATCTCTGTGTGTTCAAAGATACAGCCAGCATTGGAGACACACGCCCTTAATCTCAATACCAACCATAGAAGACTTGGAGGTCTGTATAGAGAGGCAGTGACGAGGCAGTCACGTAGTTGGGTTTACAACCAATGAGAAGGAAGAACAGAACTCTTATTTTAAAGGCGAACGCACAGGGAGTAGTTCCCTTTCGGAGAGGTCTCTTGGCGGAAGAGGCTAGCTGGCGGAAAGCGGGTAAGACTCTTAGCTCTGACCTCTTTGGCTTTCATCTTTACATTGGCTCTGTGTCTCTTATTTAATAAGGCAGTTGGTTACATCTACATTCCATAATGTCTTTTGTGGTGATATTGTGTTCCCCAAAAATATTGTGCACCCTAATAAACTTATCTGGGGTCAGAGAACAGAACAGCCACTAGATATAGAGGCCAGAAAACGGTGGTACTCACACCTTTAATCCTATTACTTGGGTGGCAAAGTTCCATCTGGATCTCTGTGAGTTCAAGGCCACACTGGAAACAGCCAGGCTTGGTGACTCAAGCCTTTAATCCCAGGAAGTGAGGGCAGGAAGCAGAAAGGTTTAAAAGGCGTGAGGACCAGGAACTAGAGCTGTTTAAGCTTTTAGGCTTTTGAGCAACAAACATTTCAGCTGAGATTCATTATGGATGAGGACTCAGAGGCTTCCAGTCTGAGGAAATAGGATCATCTGAGGAATTGGCGAGGTGAGGTGGCTGTGGCTTGTTCTTCTTCTCTGATCTTCCAGCATTCACCCCAATACCTGGCTTCAGGTTTGATTTTATTAATAAGACCTTTTAACAATTCATGCTACAGTCTTTACTAATTTACCTTCCCACAAATGGTATAAAAGGTTTCCCTCTTTGGCACATTCTCATTAGCACTGTTTTTTTTCATCTTCTTGATGCTGCCTAATCTTTATAAAGTGAAGTAAATTCTTAAGATTTGGATTTCTATGTCCCTGATGACGAATAAAGTTGCATTGTTTTTCATATACCTATTGGTCATTCACATGTCTTCTGGGAGATTCCTTTGTAAGTATAATGCATATTTGTAATCGGGCAGACAGATTTTGCTGTGGAGGTTTGGGGCTTCTTTTCACTGCCTCCATATTGTATTTGATGGAGAGGTTACCAGTGCTTTCTCCCAACTTAACAGCTGCCTGTTTATTGTGTTGTTTGTTTCCTTTACCACTTGGAAGATTTTTGATGTGAGATAATATTTTATGTCTATTTTTGGTTAGTCTCCTGTGCTCTGTGGTCTTGAAAACAATAAAGTAGCTTGAGGAGAAAGAGATTGTTCAGTGGTTAAGAACACTTGCTGCTCTTGCAGAGGATCCAGGTTGAGTTGCCAGCTCCCATATGAGAACTCACAACTGTCCCTAACTCCAGTTGAAAGAATCTGGTACTTTCCTCATTCCTGAGACCACTGGATGCATACAGTGCACTTACATACACACAGGTAAACATTTATACAAAATAAAAATAAACAATTAAAAAAACATACTGATCATTCAATGTCCTGCAACATTTAATCTGTTTTTCTTCAGTACTTTCAAAGCTCTAGCTCTTACACTTAAGGTTTTAATCCACCTTCAGTTGATTTCTGTGACCAATGTAAGATAGAAATGTAACCTTTCTAGATAACAGAATTGAAATGATAATCATATTAATATTATACATCAGTTTATCTCTTCCTCCCACTAGAATAAATTCACCATATCCAAGTTTCTCAGTGGTAGAACTAGTAGCATTGCTCAGTTTTTCAACGGAAAGGCTTAGGAATTACTTATCACAGGTAGACCAGAATATAACCATGTTTCTTTGAATTTACAAATACCAACTGTTAGGAGTCACGCCTGAGCTATTAACTTCTAAAATGTATTTGCTTCCTTGAGAACACAGATTGAAATTCCTCGACATAAAGGAGTAAATGAATGGACTACTAGGAAGGCAGGGAGTCTGCTGGGAGAAATACATCCTGAACTGAGAAATACTTAATCTCATGTAAATAATGTAGGGACTTTGAGCTTATATGTGTGCTGTCAAGAAGAATTTTGAGCTAGAATTTACCTGTTTTCTTAAAATTAATTTTTAAGTCACATAAAAGTAAACTGTTAAGGGATTTTTTTTCATTTCAAGGAGAATATGTCTTATATAATACACAAGAAACACAAAGCTAACATTTCATTAGAACTTATAAGAAAATCAAACATACAAATGTTTTTTTTTTCCAAAAATGAATTTTCCTGTTTATGATACTTTATTCTTTTGGTGTTTAAGTAAGAACAGAAATTGTCAAGGCTATTTAAACAACTATAATTTATTTTCTAAAAATGTAGAACAGAAATTGTAGTCATTCTTTACATAGTCTTCCAAGGTCATTGATAAAAAGGTAAGATAGTGAAACTTTTATTTTAGTTAAAAACAATTGTATTTTATTTTTTTAATAAGAAATGTTTTATTCATTTTACATACCAAGCACAGATCCCCCTCTCTTCCCTCCTCCTGCCCCTCCAGCCTTCCCTCCTACAAGAAGGTAAGGCCTCCCATGGGGAGTCAGCAGAGCCTGGTACATTCATTTTAGATAGGTCCTAGCCCCTCCCCCTGCCTCAGGGCTATGCAAGGTGTCCCACCATAGGTAGTGGGCTTCAAAATGCCAGCTCATGTACCAGGGATGGATCCTGATCCTATTGCCAGGGGGTCCCTTAAGCAGATCAAGCTACACAACTGTCTCACTTATTCAAAGGGCCTAGTCCAGTCCCATGGAGGCTCCACAGGTGTTTCATGAGTTGCCACTAGTTTGGTTTGGTTGTCTCTGTAGGTTTCCCCATCATGATCTTGATGCCCCTTGCTCATAGACTCCCTCTTCTTTCTCTTTGACTGGACTCCTAGAACTGGGCGTGGTGCTTGGCTGTGGATCTCTGCATCTGCTTACATCAGTTACTGGAGAAAGGCTCTATGGTGACAGTTAGGGTATTCACCAATCTGATTACTGGGGTAAGCCAGTCTTAATTAACGTAGGTAAGTTAGGAACAGCTATGACCCAGTCCTCAGGATAATCTACAAGATCTACAATGACCATGGAATATAAAGCACAATTTCTAACAATATTTTAAGTTCCTGACACTTTGGAGTTGTTTTTATAACACAATGTAACCCAAACAACACAACAGGTTATTGATGGCCTAAATTTGCTATTTTTTATTTTTGCCTGCAAACTTTTACATGTGTAATTGAAAGACCCTAACCCTTCAGGCTTACACCCCCAAGCCCCAGGAAATAAGGAACTAAAAATCTAGTTCCCAGGGCAAGCTGATTCAACCACCCCTGCAACAATATAACAATGTAAAGAGATTTCTATTAAGAGATGTGCTCAACTGTGACTGAGATAATTGCAGGTGTTCCAGGAAGGACCACTGTGACCTGTGTGTAAACTCCACTCCTGCTCTGATACCCCCCTTGAGGTTTCAGGAAAAATGTGCACATTGACGTAACTGTATCCCCCTCTGTGATCACTCTGTAACCAGACAATGATCGATCCCCCTCTGTGATCACTCTGTAACCAGACAATGATCATATGAAATTAGCTTCTAGACATAAATCAATCGAAATGACATTGTATGGGAATTGTAATCTTGCGGCTTTTGTGGGTTTCTCCTTTAAAAGCACCTATGAACTATGGTGCGATGCGACTCTTGCTCTTTAGAGCAGAGGAGCCCTTCTGTGCAGTTCCTTCTTCAATAAACCTCTTGCTGTTGCATCAACTGGACTGGAGTCTGGGTTCTTGGGGTGCCCACTCGAGACCCTAAACTTTTGGGGTCCAACATAATCATGTTCCCCAAGAAGAAACTTATTTCTCAAAGTTAAGTGTTTGGATTTTGTTTCCATTTATTTAACACACTATTTTCTTTTGATTTTTTTTTTTTTTACTACCAGTGTATTGTTAATGGACTGGATATTGTTAATATAATTCTTGACTGTATATATTGTATATACTTATTTTACTTATTATATATAGTTTTTCTTATATTAGTTATAACTTTTATTTTAGACAAAAAGGGGAAATGTGGTGATATATTATACACCCCAATATATTGTATATACTAATAGTATACTCTAATAAACTTATCTGGGGATCAGAGAACAGAGCCAGACACTAGATTAGACATAGAGGCCAGACCGTGTTGGCACACATACCTTTAATCCTATCACTCGAGAGGCAGAGATCTGTCTGGATCTCTGTGAGTTCAAGGCCACACTGGGAACAGAGCCAGGCAGTGGTGGCACATGCCTTTAATCCCGAGACTTGAGATTTCATGTCTTTGCTTGGGAAGGACACAGGCCTTTAATCTTAGGAAGTGATGGCAGGAAGCAGAAAGGTATATAAGGCATGAGGACCAGGAACTAGAGGCTTTTAGCAGCTGTTGAACTGAGAACCTCAGGGGTGAAGACTCAGAGGCTTTCATTCTGAGAAAACAGGAACTCATTCTCTGGAGGTTGAGGAGTTGGTGAGGTGAGGTTGGCTGTGGCTGTCCTATTCCTCTGATCTCTCAGTTTTCACCCTAATATCTGGCGTCGGGTTTTTTTTATTAGTAAGACCATTTAGCAATTAGTGTTACAGTGTATATGTTACAAAGTACTTATTGGAAATAGACCATGAGCTAAAGTTAAACTATGAAAAGCAGAAGTTCTTAATGAACAGAAATGCATTCTGTCTCTTGGAAGTAGTTGTCACAGGGCATCTATACTCAAAATTCATGAAATAATACATTTAAAATGAAATCACCATATTATTTATGCACTGCATTTCAGCAATTGTGGAAAAATAAAACCTTACAAAGTAAAATCTACCTTCAAGTAAAACAATAAAAATATTTGTCAGAAAATTAGAACGCACATTTTTCCAGATCATTAGTGGTTGTTGGGAGGGGAGCATCTTTCCTTTTGTTTGCACAAAACCATAGAAGGTTTACATACAGCTCACAGTACAGTATTCTTTCTTCTTTATTGAAAATATTTTCTTATTATGACATCTTCCAACAACTGTCATGAAGGATTCTTGATAACTGCATTGAAAGTATTTTTATTCAAGGATCTATTTTTAAGATCAAATATGTTTGTAAGTTTCTTCTAAATCTGAGAATGTATTTGGAATTTTTATATATATATAATTTAATGACACTTTAGTCAGCCTCATTTTTAAGAACAAAGGCATAAGTACAATCAATATACAATCATTTTGACATTCACTTAAGAGAGAATGAGACTGGAAAGCTAGATAGCCTTCTACTGATATGGTTCCATCAATCTTAGGAATCAACCAGGAATAACTTGTTGGTGAGCTTCACATCTTTAATATTTTTCTCATGCTGCATCTCCAACCTCCAGTAAGTACTTATCAATGTCTCTGAATTTGCTGAGGGATCAAGGCACTCTTATGTGTTTTAAGGATCATAGAATTATTCTGACTATTTGTGAGAAGTGTAATGTATTAATCATGAATTTGCCAGACAGCTCTCCATTCTTATTTCATCAACTCAAAACCAAGCAAAGCTAAGTTTAGATTATTATTAGATAATTGTTAGTAGTTTATTGGACATCTAAGTGTTCTGTACAACTTATTTTCATTCTTCTTTAAAAGTTACATGTAATGTTCACACTTTTTTAAAATAAATAAGTAGACTCTAACCACAACAAATTCACAAAGAGCGTATGTGAAACAATTAAGAGGTCTGAAAAGGCTTCATAAAAATTAAGTAATACCAGTGAGAAATTTAATGGAATAAAATAGTTTTTGATTACAAAATTCAATTTTCTGTTTTAACCTATGTACACATCCTTCATTAAGTACTTTAATTATTTTATTTTAACATGAAAATAAAGTCATAAGATCCTGCTAAAAGGTCATGCAAGAGTCATTACTATTTACTTTCAACTAACTCATGTATGTATTCAGCAGTTATATTGTATTAAATAATTAGCACTAGAAATACAAATACATGGTTGATAACTCTAATGTCATACTTGAAAATAAATGCTATGCTCATCCACTGTCCCTAAGTTCACATATCATAAATTTCCTTAGAAAACAAATGTTTTATTTACTTTCCCTTATACTTCAGCCTTTATTATAATGTATAAATGTTCTAAATTAACTCTTATTTAAAATCCTGAGAGCTGTAAACACTTGTTCTCCAACAAAACGAAAACTAAACAGAATGAATGCAAGATTTCTTGAGGGTATTGAACATTCCAATAAACTCTGACATAGCTAAAAGTTTATATTTAACATTTATTTAGGTTTTAAAGGTTTATTTTTTTCTGAATTCATTTCTACACACAGAATGGGTTTTGAAAACATTTATGCAATCAAAGATCTTTAGTGTATATTATAATTAAATGTCATGCAATAAGAGAACCAACATTTTTAAGAATAGGAATGGTATTTTTTCAAATTCATATTATAATAAATTACTAAATCCATAACTTTTGTACCTAAGCAATTTTTGGATGAGAAAGCTGTGTATAAAGGCTGAGATGTGCTCAAGTATTGATAGAGAAGCAGTCTCAGGACAGTAGACAGTCATTGTAATTGTTGACCTGAGTGTTAACTAAAACAGTCACCATTTCTTTGTTCTTCTGTTATATTTTTAAAGTTATAATATAACCATATTGTTTCTTCCAATTCCCTTTCCTCCCCAAACTCCTCCTATGTACCCCTTTGCTATTTCTCTAACTCATGGCTTCTTTTTAATTGTAGTTTCATGTTATTAAAAGAAGGCTGTAGGTGAAATTCTAAATGGTCTTATTAAATAAGAAACACAGAGCCAAATGCAGAGTTAAAAGTCCAGAGATCAGAGCACTAGCCAAGAGCTAAGACCACCTTATCTTACCACTCACTGCCATCCTTCCCCTGAGAGAGAGACCTTCTCCTGTGTGACCTTTTTTTTTAATTGCCTTTCTGTCCTACCTTCTCATTGGCTTTAAACCCAACCACATGATTTCCTCATCACTGCCTGTGTATACAGATTCTATACAGACCATTCACGGTCTCTATGGTTTGAACTGAGATTAAAGGTTCGGGTCAACGCTTGGCTGTGTCCTTGAACACACAGAGACTCTGCCTGTCATGTGATCAGATTAAGGGCTTGTGCCACCACCACCAGACTTCAGCTAAATGGCTTGCTTTTAGCTCTGACCCCCAGGCAACTTTATTTATTAACATACAAATAAAATCACATTTCAGCACAAATAAAATATCACCATAGAAGGCTAAATAACTCCTGACCCAAACTCCCACTTTAATGTCTTGAATATGACAGTTTACTAATAAACAACATTAAGTGTCAGGGATAACATTGTCACTAGAATTAATATTTTATGTGGCTTTTTAAATTTTCATAAAAAGTATGAATAAAAGGAAAGGCTTTGGATGGCTGTAAAATACTTTAGTAGACATGTCTCAGTAACCACTCTGATTTTTGTGTCTTCTCTTGTCAGTATTTTATTATTATTATTGCCTCAATTATCACTTTAAAAAGTAACATAGGATACACCATCTCTCCCTGAGAAACTATAGCCAATTAATGTTTTTGAGGTGTGGGGGGGTGAACCATTGTATTCAGTGATATAACCAGTAATATGTTGCATTTGATCCATCAAATAACCCAACACCCATGTCTTAGTTACAATTTCTACTGATGTGAGGAGACATCATAATCACTGCAACCCTTATATGAAAAACATTTAATTGTGGTGACTTGCTTACAATTTCAGAGGTTCAGTCCAATATTATCATGGTGAGGACCATGGTAGTGTGCAGGCAGACATGGTGCTGGAAAAGTAGCTGAGAGTCCTACATCTTGTAGGCAACAGAAGTTAACTGAGATATTGGGTAGTATCCTGAGCATAGGAAACCTCAAAGCCTGCCCCCAGAGGAACACACTTCCTCTAACAAGGCCATACCCACTCCAACACTTCACTTTAGCCTCAGGCAGATTCTTCAGACATGGGCAAAAAGCAGCCACATTCTTCACCAAAATATCACAAGATCAGTCTCTAGGCCACATACTAACATCCTTCTCCTCTGAAACCTCTTGATCCCCAGTTCATTAAACCACATTGGGCACTACCATTTTCCAGGGTCCTACCAGTGTGGCTCATTAAGCAGAGCAGTGCTTAAAGCATTCCACTACTTTCCTAACCCAAACTCCCAAAGTACATATTACTCCAAACAAAAACATGGTCAGGCCTATCACAGCAATAACCCACTCCTAGTACCAACTTCTGCCTTAGGTTTTCTGATGCTGTGAAGAGACATCATGACTACAGAAACTCTTATAAGGAAAGCATTTAATTGGGGCGGTTTGTTTATACTTTCAGAGGTTCAGTCCATTATCATCATGGTGGGGAGCATAGCAGTATGCAGGCAGACATAGTGCTGGAGATATAGTTGAGACTCCTACATTTTGCAGGCAACAGGAAGTCGACTAGGACACCAGGCAGTGTCATGAGCATAGGAAACCTCAAAGCCTGCCCCCACAGTGACACACTCCAACAAGGCCACACCCACTCCAAAAAAGCCACACCTCCTAATAGTGCCACTCCCTATGAGATTATGGGGTCAGTTACATTCAGACTACCTTAATCCACATCCAGCATTAAACTCTAATTAAACCCAGTTTGCTGTACACCAAAAGAAGACAAGGAATTAGGAGGAAGAAATTCTGAGAAGTGCTTCAGTGGATAAGAGATTGGGTTAAAAAAAAAAAAGTAAAGGGGTAGATAAAATAATGAAAAACAGAAGTTCATAAAACAAACAGTAAAAGAAAGTAATTACAATGAACAAGAAGGCATTTTTTTTTATTGAAAAACAATTTACTTGAGTGAAAGTATGCTTTTCTGTAATGAAAAGTTAAAGTCAGCACCCAAGCTTGAACCTCTGTGCTAATGTAAGTGGTGCAGTGATTATTCTTTGTGAGAAAACCTCTCTACATACTATATCCAGGGACTATATGTCCATTTCATCCTCCACATCAACTTTATTTTCTACCTTTCTTTTTTAAACAAAAAATAATTCTGTCCAAGACTGAAGCAAAAAGTAAGTAATCCTAAGGACTAAAGCTAAGATATTTTGAACAATACCTAAATAATTATTGCATAGTATTAAAGCTTAAAGAATAAGTGTTCATGAGTCCATATTTTTATAAAATATATAATTAATTAAAGAAGCTGAAGGAGGTAGGTGTAGTACCCAGGGAATTGGCCCACGGTCAGGACAAATCTCTTTCACCTGCCAGTCCCACAGCCGCTCAGACCCAACCAAGTAAACACAGAGACTTATATTGCTTACAAACTGTATGGCCGTGGCAGGCTTCTTGCTAACTGTTCTTATATCTTAAATTAATACATTTCTATAAATCTATACCTTGCCACATGGCTTGTGGCTTACCGGCATCTTTACATGCTGCTTGTCATGGTGGCGGCTGGCAGTGTCTCCGGCTCAGCCTTCCACTTCCCAGAATTTTCTCCTCCTTGTCCCGCCTATACTTCTTCTTGCCTGACCACTGGCCAATCAGTGTTTTATTCATTGACCAATAAGCAACATGTTTGACATACAGACCATCCCACAGCACTTCCCCTTTTCTTTTTTTTTCAAAAAGGAAGATTTTAACATTAACATAGTAAAATTACATATAATTTGGGAATTTGGGCGTAGCTTCTCTTACTACTTCCTGCTGGAGGGGGGCGCTGTATCTTATGGGGACACAAAGAAAATTTTAGGATTATGGAGTAGTCCATGAGGCTGTATTGTCTGAGCCAGTTGCCTTCAAACTGTTCTGGATGTTGGATCATCTGAGTCATGGTGTCACTGGAGACCTTTCAGGTGGTCTTGGCTGGTCAAACCTGATGTATCTTAATCTGGAACAAATCCATAGCCTCTGGCTTTCTGTGGGAACAAAAGCAGAGCTTCCTTTCCAAAGCAACATATCTTTACATCCAAATTTTGAAGTCATGGTATCTTTAAAATATACATATTGGTTTAACTCAGCTTCCTTTACAATCAAATATCTCTCTGCAGTTAAGAATCCCAAAGACAACACAATGCAGATTCTCTGTGTGATATCCATCTTTACATGGCTTATATTTTATACTACCTTTACTGTCTCTTTAAAGACTTCATTTTTCAAAACTATTTCTTTATATAATTGTATATATTCCTTTTTATCTCTCTTTGAAGCCTACGTACATTTTTACACACATTTTAAAGCATTTAAAGTCTTGTTCCATCTGAATCTGTCTTATTGTGAACCTGTTACTTTAAACTGCAGCATTTCTAAGACTGAAACGGTGCTGTGGCTGCTGGCTCCGCCCACCTCAGCTTCCCACCATGGCGGTAATACTTTTACCACCAGCTCTGGGAGCCTTCATGGGTCTATGCTTCTATCAAAGCAGTGTTTAGCCCAGAAACCTCTTTTTTTGTTTTGTACTAGCAAAGACTAAATCCACCACGCAGTTTAATGTGCCACTGGCAGACGCCTCATTCCCGCCATACTGCAGGTCGAGAGCGCACGCCAGGAACCCGCCATAGTGACTCAAACACGCAGGCTGCCACTAACTTGAAAGAGACAACTAGGAACTGTTTTTAGCTCCGTTTCAGTATCTTTTTTCTCAGGTTTTAGGTGGAAACTCTTGCCAACACGTTGGGCGCCATTTGTAGCTAGAGTTTTCCTGCCTGGCCCATGGTCAGGACAAATCTCTTTCACCTGCCAGTCCCACAGCCGCTCAGACCCAACCAAGTAAACACAGAGACTTATATTGCTTACAAACTGTATGGCCGTGGCAGGCTTCTTGCTAACTGTTCTTATATCTTAAATTAATACATTTCTATAAATCTATACCTTGCCACATGGCTTGTGGCTTACCGGCATCTTTACATGCTGCTTGTCATGGTGGCGGCTGGCAGTGTCTCCGGCTCAGCCTTCCACTTCCCAGAATTTTCTCCTCCTTGTCCCGCCTATACTTCTTCTTGCCTGACCACTGGCCAATCAGTGTTTTATTCATTGACCAACAAGCAACATGTTTGACATACAGACCATCCCACAGCAAATAATGAATATAGAAAAACTAAGAAAATAGCAAATCATCAGTATACTTCAGTAATATTTGCTGCAGGCAATTTCTGTGGTTTAGTAGGTTATCTCAATTTAATGGACAAAACCTTAATGATATTCAAGCAAATTTACATAGCTTCAAGGTATTTTCTCCAGGATAATAATGTTAATTACTACAATCTCCAAGTTCCTTTTAATATTCCTCTTTCCGGTAGGTAATTGCTGGTTTCCTCCAGTTAAACAGATAGAGTACAGGAAATAGATTACAGAAACATTACAGTGGAAAAACTAGTAGAAAGAAAACATTTTCATCAAGTGATCATAATTATCACATTAGAAAAAAGTACAATATATAGTTTTTCTTGATCACATGATATATGAAAAACACCTGTGTATGGATGGCATTATGAATCTAAAATATTAACCTATCAACAAGAAATCACCAGAAAATACACTGAACTATATTCTATAAAACACCAAGTACATATTCATCACCAAACATAAAACAGAACCAATGGGGGATCCAGATGTTTTCTTTGCCACTTGTTTTGGATGAAGTTCTCTAGAAAAACAGATCCAAGGGAATGAATATTTAGAATTAATTTCCTAATTAAGATTTATTTTTACTATTTATATGTATGAGGGTGTGTGTGTTTGTGTGTGTGTATGTGTGTGTGTGTGTGTGTGTGTGTGTGTTTGTGTGTGTATGTATGTGTGTGTGTGTGTGCCTGAGGCATGAAAATGTCTGGAGAAAGAGCCGAAAGGGATGTCATATCCCATGATCTAGAGTTACAGGTGGTTATTAGCTGCCCAAAAATGTCACTGGGAAGCAAACTCAGGTCTTCCAAATGAGCAATATATACCGTTAATCATCGAGCCATCTTGCTGTCCCTTAAAATATGTTATTAATAAAACAAAACTCTATTTTTTGGTGATATAATTCATTGTCTCTCAAAGGATTCTTCAGAGTTACAAAATTGTGACACTAATTCATATACATAATAAGTTTTCTGCATTTTCATGTCTACGTAGGTAGAAGTAGGGTGCCTAAGAATTTTCATTAGGAAAACATATACTCTATTAATTAGGTCTCTAGTCAATTTTTATTATTTTAAAATGTTTTGATGGATGCTTTAAAAATGTCATTATACTTTTATTTTATAGCAATGTAACTCATTTTTAAGACTCTAAAATATTCTTCTCCCCTTATACTTTTTTAAACAAACTGGTTCCCCATAATTAACACTTTGCCATAAAAGAGTAATACTAAGTCTACTGTGGGTTATGTTATCCCAAAAAAGTGTAGTATTCATTTTTAAAATAAAAATCAACTCAATCCAATATATATGACACACAGCCTGTGACCATTACTTCAGACTGCAATGGTGTCCACTTCTTTCTAACAAGAAGGTTGTTCTCTTTTTTTTTTAATTAAGAAATTTTTTTATTCATTTTACATACCAATCAAAGATCTTTCTCTTCCTTCCTCCCACCCCTCCAGCCTCCCCCTCCAAATCCACCCCCTATTCTCTCCAACAAGAAGGTAAGACCTCCCATGGGAAGATACATTTAGTACTGGCAGGTCCCTTTTTAAATTGTTGATGCCTTTTAAGCCACAGCTGTCTGAATCAGCTACTCCAACTCCACCTCTACCAGCAGCAGTTAGGCTAGGCCACAGGACTGTAGCTGTAGGGAATTCTGTTCCCTCCGGCTCCAACTCTTGCAAAGCTACGAAGGGAACTTAACTAAACCTCTCTCCCTCTAAAGAACTCAAGATTCAAAGGTTAAGGTGGAATTCCGCTCTTCACAGGCTGAATAGCAAGTAGCTCACCTCCTCTCCTTGCTTCCGTTCTTCAAAAAGCCCTCCTGCTTCCTGTTGCCCCTCCTTATAAACCCTTTTTCACCTGGCTCCTCCCTACCACTTCCTGTCAGCTAGTTGCTGACGCAGCCTCCTGACCGCAGGTGAACTGTATTTAATCAAACACATCTTTGCATCATTAAACAAACCTTCCAGAGCATAAACAAAAGTAACACACATTGAAATAATACTCTACAACACAAGGTTACTATAGAAATGACATTGGCCCATTCTACATTTTAATAATTTCATTCTGTTAAATCACTATTTATATAAATAGAAATTATATATACTAAAAAATAAAAAGAAGCATATGAACATACCAATAAGACTGAGTATTATTTATTTTCCTTTCAAATGAATGCTTATATATTTGGTTCATAAATGAGTGTATTGCTATCAACATTTAAACAATGGATCAATAACTAATTTTCACCTAATTATTATTATCAATAGAACTAATATTTATCCTATACTTTTCCAGAAGATAATTACTTCTCACAATTGTTTTCTAACTCCCTTGTTTGATCTGTCTATATCAAATCTACTTCTCCACTAAGTTATCAGGACACTAATTATTCCTTATTTTGCTAGTAAAATCTTCTTTCTACTTTTTTGTAGTCCTTTGTATAGTTTGAGAGATAAACACTCATGGGGGGGGGGGGGAAAAAAAAGGAAAGAGAGAGGGGGGGAGAGAGACAGGCAGAGAGGGAGAGAGAGAAAATATTGGGAAAAGAGGAAAGAGTGGGAGAAAGGGGAGATGAGGAGAGGATAAACAGAGAATAAACATGAGAGACAGGAGATGTGGAAGAGTGCAGGAGAATGAGTTTGCTTTTACGTGCTAAGAGCAGGTACTTTGAAAATAATGAAATCAACAGAAACTAGGTGGAAAAGATAGACAGAAGAGGTTTTCTATTGGTGACTAGGTTTTTCTAATAGTTTTCTGAAATTATACCAACACTGAGATTAAATTTCCTAATGGTTTTCAAGGAAAAGGAAACATTGTCACACAAGACAAATAATACACATTCATGTGGTATGCTCTGGTCTAGAATATTAGCCTGACCTCTTTTGTTTTTTTCCTGTCTCTGTACCCAACACACATTTATCATCCCACGGTTTCTGCAGAGGGGCTCTACTTGGTGTGTCACACACCAGGTACAATCACAGTAGTGGTCCAGCTGTTGTATCATCTTGAGACTCAACTGCTAAAAGATATACGTCGAAGCTCACTCAGGTCACTGGACCCCACTCCTGTGGCTGTATGCAAAAGGTAATTTCTGATGTTTCCTGTTGCCTGGCAACAACTATCACCTCCTCACAGTCCCTGTAGCTTCATGTGGTTCCCTGAGGAGTTCACAACACAGAATTAAACTTTCAATGCTTACAAGAAGAGGCTTTTGTTCTGGTCCAGAGTAATAGATACATACAGGCAAGAGGACTCACAAATGCATTTATTTGCCTGTGAATGCAACCAAAGTTAAACATGTCAAACTATTAAAAGCATAATAATGTCGCCACAACTTTACCAGCCCAAGTCCTATCTGAAAATATTACTGTCTTTGGAAATAATCAAGTAAAACCAGGTCCAGATTTAACACAGATGACTGTGATGGCTAATATTGATTGTCACTTTCCCAGGATGTAGAGTCAGCATAGAAATAAGTCTTTGGATTTATTGGTAAAGAATTACCTAGAATTGGTCAATTAAGGTAGAAAGACTCATTGTAAATGTGGGTGCAACATTCCATTGGCTGGCATCCAAGATCGGATAAAAAGGAGAATGCTGCCAGCCTTCGTTTCTATCTGCTGCTGGACTGCACATGGGATCTGACAAACTACCTCCTCGAGCTCCAGTCATGACTTAGACTCAATAACAGGCTGGCTCTACCGGGTACCCTGGAACTATGAGCCAAAATAAGCCTCTTATTGTTAAAGTTGTCCTTGTCAGAATTTCGATCACAACAATTAGACATGTGACTAACACATTGGTATTCCCGACAAAAATAAGAAATCAGGTCACAGACAGACACGAAGGCATGAATGAAAGAAAATGTGACAAAATGACAGGTCTTAAGAGGAAATGAAGGGCAAGGATCGGGGCAAGACAGCTTAGGGGAGCGGGAGATCCCAGCTGGATCAAGAACAGAGAGGGAGAACAAGGAAAGAGAGACCATGATAAATGAAGACCCCATGGGAAAAGGAAGAAGCAAAGTGCTAGAGAGGTCCCCAGAAATCCACAAAGATACCCCCACAATAGACTACTGGCAATGGTCGAGAGAAAGCCTGAACTGACCTACTCTGGTGATCGGATGGCCAAACACCCTAACTGTCATGGTAGAACTCTCATCCAATGACTGATGGAAGCGGATGCAGAGATCCACAGCCACGCCCCATGTGGAGCTCCGGGAAAGAGGAGGGATTATATGAGCAAGAGATATTGAGACCATGATTGGAAAAAGCACAGGGACAAATAGCCAAACTAGTGGAAACACATGAACTATGAACCAATAGCTGAGGAGCCTCCAACTGGATCAGGCCCTCTGGATAAAAGAGATAGTTGTTTGGCTTGAACTGTTTGGGAGGCCCCCAGGCAGTGGGACCAGGACCTGTCCTTAGTGCATGAGCTGGCTTTTTGGGGCCTATGCTGGGACACTTTGCTCAGCCTGGGTGTAGGGAGGAGGGGACTGGACCTTTCTTGACTAAATCTACCAGGCTGAGCTGAATCCCCAGGGGAGGCCTTATCCTGGAGGAGATGGGAATGGGGGGTCGATTGGGGGGATGGGGGGTGGGACGGGAGGAGGGAGGACAGGGGAATCCGTGGCTGATATGTAAAATTAAATTAAATTATAAAATTAAAAAATAGTAATAAAAAAGAAATATGTATCAGAAAAAGAAAGAAAAAAAAAAGGAAATGACCATGACAGCACTTCTGTCTCTGTGTGTGGCCACCCAGCTTGTTGGAAAATGACTCAGTGTTGTTGAAGTGTTGAAGCCCTTCAGTCGTGGTGCTTTTGTATAAATCCTTAGCAGGCCCACCCATGTGAGTATATTATTTAATAACAATCTTATGACAAGTTCTGTCACAAAGACCTTGAATGATGATGACTTAAAAATCCCTGAATCATATGCAAGAACTGTAGCCTCATCCCATCCCCGGTGTCCTCCTCCAAAGCACACATCAAGGTAGTTGGGTGTCTATCCCATGCAGCTGTCTCATTTCATGTCCACTTGTACCAGGATGAGCATAAGTAAGAGAATACACTGTGAGTCATGATAGCAGCAACCTCTTCCTTAAGATGCCAATATGATTCAGTACTGGAAAAAATTCAGATATCTTCCATTACTAATTACAACTCAGAATTTTAGAGGCATTAGAAAGGTCTTCAACAGCATCTTGGGTGCCAGTGCCTCCTGAAGCTGAACATTTGACTTAACTTCTAATGTGGAATAAAAAAAGGCATGGAACTTTGCTAGTTTGCCTGTCAATAAAGGAAAAAAGGAATTATGAGAAGAAAAAATAGTGAAACATTAATAATCTGAAACAGGGTTATTTATTATTTCCCAGGACTCCTGAAGGTTCTAATTATTTATATTCATAATTAAAAGCTATTTCTCTGGAAGATTCAAATTCTCTTGAGAAAAACAGTGTGATTTTTGTTAAAAAAAAGGCAACAAAGCAGTCAACTTGCCTGCCACCTGAAGAGCAGCCTGTGCGTGTCCTGAATGTCTCTCCATGGGTCTGATACACAGGCTCTGCATGCCAGCTTCCCTCAGGAACCTCAAGGCACACGGGACCATCCCTGATTTCACTGCATCAACTGCCCGCTCCAGCTGTTAGAACTTAACAACCTCCAAGACAAACGATGAAACCAGCTGTGCTTCTTTTCCATCAAAGGGACTCTGAATTTCCTACATGGAAATGTTTTCATGATAAAGGACTGGATATCACGAGAATGGCAGTAATGAGCTGAATGGTATTTTACTGTCGTATAGGAAAGCAGAGTTTTCCCAATGATGCTGACTGTCAACTGTTTTCACATATACTAAATGTATCCATGTATAACACAAACATTCAGTGAGAACATGGACGATTTGTTTTTAACATAAAATAGTGAATTTAAAATTTCTGTCCACTAACATACTTCTGTGATGGCATTGTTGCCAGCCCGAAGAAAACACTGGACACACACTTGTATGCTCAGTGTCTCCATCAAAAGGAATAAATTAGAAAGGACTGTGCATTTCTACTCAAACTTATTTTTGTGTTATTATTGATGGCAGCATTATCATTATCAGAATTACGTAAAGCAAAAGCCTATGAGAGTGGAGCTTTTCCTTACAATGCTTGTCTAGCACTTCTTTGGTTTATACTAAAATTTTAAGTTTTATGCCAGTTTAAAATATATTTAAGCTTATTAAATATGTTTGAGTTTAAAATAAGGTAAGCTTTGCAAGACAACAGCTGGTGTGTAAGAACACGTTCTTGAGGTTGATGGTAGGAACTCAACACCATAAGCATTTTCCTTCACTCATTGTGCTCAGCATCCTCCATGGACAAGTCATTTAGAAAACACGTTCTTCTGTGGTTGCACCTCATGTCTCAAAGGCAGTGGTTGCTGTAATAATATTTTAACTCAAAAATTTTGTGATAATCAGGGCACCTGCCCATAATCCCCTGAAGAAATAATGTTTTCAAAATGATATAGTCCATATGTATACATTGTTATTTTTAATTATAGAAAACATTTGCAAAGCAAATAAATGATTCTACCTATGGTTTCACATTTATTTTCTGGATATTGGTTAAATATTCTCCACATCCTTATGTAAAGACATGTCCTATTCTCCAGCAATATGCATTACAGGAAATTGTTCTTACTTCTAAACATAAGGGCTTACAACTGTGAGAATATGTATATTCAATATCATATATATACCATATACTAATTATTTGAGGACATACTTTCAATGAAAATGAAATCTAACAGCTGTTTGTTTTGTTTTGTTTTGAACTCAAGGGTTATAATTCAATTAATGCCTATTTAGGTGGAGGATTCTCAATTCCTAGGCCGTTGAGGGTGATTTCTTACATTTTCATTATTAAATTTCTTCACAGGTTTATACTTCCAGTGGTGAAATTTGGGTGAATTCAGCAGCAGTGAGAAAGAGGCTACTAGCTTAATAAGCAGCACTCTAGAAAATTCCTTTGCTAATGAAGAGCCTGCTGTGACTGAAGTTCTATAGACTAGGGACCATCCTGCTTGGTATGCAAATCCCTGACCTCCCTTTGTGCTCTGTCTTTTAATTATAACAAACTGTACTATCCTTCTTGGGAAACAATACAAATTAAAATAAAAGAAGTGTTAGGAAAATAGAACCAGACTAGCATGGTGTATCACTGGTTTTGATTATTTTCTTTGTTCAAAAATGTTTATGTTTTATCATCTTTTCAGTTTTGTGTGTGTGTGTGTGTGTGTGTGTGTGTGTGTGTGTGTGTGTGTGTGTGTGTGTGATGGCTAAATTTTCACTCAGATTGGAAAGATTTTATCATCTTCTTCATATGTATGCCTGTATGTCTGTACAGATATGCTGATAAAATACTGTGGAGGCCAGTGACCATCTTTTTAAAAATTAGGTTAAATCTAGTCTTTGTGATATAATCATGGCTAGAAAAAAAATTCCTCAAGATTTGTTGCTTATGAAAGAATAGAGTTGTGATGAGTGATAACACTGAAGAAGAGTACTAATCAGAATCATCATGGGTTTAATTTGTAAAGAGTAGGAAAAAGAAAAATATATGAAGGAAAGCAGATGGAAATATTGAAGCTTGCATTATCAATATTCTGTGTATTCACCTGGTTACTGAAGTCTTCTACCTTAAATATCCTTACAGATTCACCAATTGTACTAATGATGATTAGCTAATCATGTGATGTTTAACAAAACAGGGTTATTTTATTTAATAAATATTTAAGTTTAGTAAAGCACAACTATCCCAACTACAATCTTTTCTCTAGCTAAATTGATTTACTATTAAAATATTTTGCAGTTGTTTTTATGTAAAACATTATTTTCAGTGTTCCCTTCATTAAATGCCTAGTAGATATGCTGTCTCCTTATAGATTTTTCTTTGCGGAGTTATTTAATTTAATACAAGTACATTTATGATCTCAGAAGCAAACAAATTAGCCTATCAGTTTCCAAAAAGGTCCAGATATTCAAATTAAAATTTTAAAAATGTTAAATATGGAATGTATTTGATGGTGTAATTTTTACATCACTGTTAAACTATAATCCACTATTCCCTATTGGAGTTGAATTATTTGGTAGCCTAACAGATGGAGAGATAAGGTGAAATATATGCTGCCATAGGTAAGATGTTTCTAATCAAGTATTACAATCTGTTTAAATTGAAAACCAGTGCATTAAAGTTAGTTTTAGTTTAATCTTTCAAAATGAATTATTTATTGATTAATTACCTGAGATCTGCAGTTTCAAATTCAGTCAGGGTGAATGACTCAAAATGTTCATCACTGCATTGGGGTCAGAATGAGCAGCTTCCACTTTTAACTTTATTAAGTTGACTAAACAAAAGAAATCCCCCAATCCATGTCATTATCAGGAAAAAATAGATTAACACTCCCAAAGGGTAAACGACCTCATTTTTAAAAGCTCTTTCAGAAATATAACATAATAATTTAGTTTAATACTATGTTTGAAACTAGTTTTATTAAATTTGTAACAGCTATCTAATTCATAAGTTTCTAAAGTTAAGATATGGGTATCTTGGGTAAAAGTAGAGAGTGAATTTTCTGCTAAGACAAGCAATACCAATTAAGTTACCTACCCTAATGAGAAAATGTGTTCTTGTGACTTAATATTCACAGGAACTCTTCAAGATCATCACCTTGATTTCAGCTTGGCATATAATTGAATCTCTCTCTCTCTCTCTCTCTCTCTCTCTCTCTCTCTCTCTCTCTCT
>CABHPR010154993.1:20804-40996 GCA_902168415.1 Peromyscus melanophrys
TCTCTCTCTCTCTCTCTCTCTCTCTCTCTCTCTCTCTCTCTCTCTCTGTCTCTCTCTCTCTCTCTCTCTCTCTCTCTCTCTCTTCTTTTTGACCTGCAATATTTTTGTTTTTGTCTCATTAAAAGATTCTTAATTTCACACATGTTAAGAATGTACTTTCAATGATTCAGTTGCCCTCACTATTCTTTAATATAACCATTTTTTAATTTAAAAAATTATTTATACATTTATTCTTTTCATTTTTAATAATTTTGTTCACATTTTTAATTAAAATAGAACTAGGCTAAGATCGAATAGTAGCTTTAATCACTATGATGCAAATGTAAGAGAAGAGTCCCAAGTCATATACCTTCTGATAAGCATTTGCTCCTTACCTGTCACACTTAACACTTTTCTGCTACTTTAGGCATGAAGTACTAGCATTTATTACATGTGTTTGTGTGATTGTTGACCCCAAAAATTACAGAGCTACTCAAATCTTCCATCCAGTTTCATAGTATTGATTTATTGTTTTGTTTTCCCATATAAATAATTTTTGACTGTTTGCTGTCATTTGCATCCAAAGTCAAATGGCTAATCCAGTTCTATAAATCTGCACATCTTTTCAACCAATGTTTAATACTCTTTCAGGCTTGTAGTAGAGTTTCCTATGTAACTGTATTGATAAAATGTCTTTCCAGCCTGGTGCATAAAGGATATACAGCCCTGCCATTAAGGTTGCAACGATAAACTGAGGTAAACACTCACCAAAGCTCATTTTGGGGAACCAGTGAGTTGATTGGTCTTAACTAAAGGACACATGTTGTGGGACACGCTTTTCCATGGGACATGAAGCACATAATCCAGAGAGGAGCAAATACTCCCATTGCAAAAGTAACAGTTGTACCAATGTCCAAGTTGGTGAACAAATGAGTTCATTGTTACTTGAGTGACTAGCAAGAGTATGGGTTGAGGCTACTGACAAGGAGCAGGAGTGACTCATAAGCAGCTGCAGCCCTGCTGCCCTCTGTGCCGCCTGCAGGCAGCTCCTGCATCTAGACATCTTTTCCTTTTCATCATATTTGGCCGTTTGTCACCAGCAACTGTTTATTCTCGTTTGGACAGTCGGTAGGGACCCTCAAGAACCTTTCACGACTTTGTTCTGCAGGATATGTAGCCTTTGTTTAACTAACTCCTGTTTACTACCTGAGGTTCCTGAGGCTCCTGGGGCTCTTGTTCCTTCTTGGAAGAATTGTCCCAAATCCTTGGTCTTACTTGGCAAAAACTGTAGAAGAGAGCAGTAAGGCTGGTCTCTTCCTAATCACAGCTGATTTTCATCCCCATTTTGTGTGTCTTAGTCACTGAGGTCGTTTTCTTTTTTCCTATAGGGTCACTAGTCATTGGATTAAAAACTCCACCTTAGTCAAGTGTTACCTTATCTTAATGAATATCTGCAGCTACCTACTTTTAGATAAGGTTACTTTGTGAAGTTCAAGCAGTTAGGACTTCAACACACCTTTTGGGAAAACACAGTTGAGCCCATAGCAGATACTTGAATAATTAATAATTACATAAATAATACAGCAGCATATAAGTGTTGGTTTGAAATATTTAGTATCTCACACAAGTACAGTGTTCCTCTTTTAATGACTGGGAGGCAGATATAGCCTGTTCTTTATGCTAGTAAGAGTAGACCTTTATAAATAAAGACACTACAATACCAGCACAGTAGGGAGTACTGGGTTTAAAAGTCAAGAGCTGGGTATGTCTTTGTCCCTAGACTTCTGCTCTTTGGATGATATTTTTGTGAGACTAACCTGGGCCTCAGAGTCTGTGAAAGCCATCAGTGAGCCATGGGCAGCATCCAATATGAGACTCCTTGCTGCTTTGAGTTCAGCCAGTGCTGATACCACATTCCCTCCTTGCTAGTAAGTGAAGAGCAATTATATTATGTGCAGAGGCAGATTTACTGTGAAGCTAATGAAGATTAAGCTTCGGGGCCTTTCAATTGCATGGACTCCTTCCAGGGACTTGTACCTAATTTAGTTTCAGTGACGTTATATGCATTTTTAAAAGATTATTGCCAAGATTATAAAGCTTCAGGCCCTCACAAAACCTGGATGTATATTTGAACAAATTTTAAGGATGACCAATTAATTATCTTACATTTTGATTGGCAGGAGTTTCTTTCTCCAAAAATGGTAAAACAGCTTAACAGAAAGGATAAAGTGAAAATAACGCATTGTGTATTTGTATTGCCGTAATCAGAGATGCAGCTCCAACAGAACACTAGCCTTTAAGGATTTTAGTGAACTGGAATGGTAACCACTGCTAGTTCTGGGAAGAAGCACATGCCAAATAGGAGGCTAGAGACTGGACAACCCCTTCATGGTTTCTGTAGTATGACAAGATGTGACTTTTAGTGAATACAAAACAGGAAATGTGAACTTAAGATATTTCAGGTATGGAAATCAAGGCTAGAGCCAACTTCAACAACAGAAAAGAAGATGCAAAGAGATGAAGGTTATTACTGTGAGAGCTACTGGGACATACAGAGAAATGTCACACAAGTACTTTTTAGATGGCAAAGCAATCAACTAGTTAATTCTAGGATCAAGAAGTTAGGGAATAATTTTGTTATTGCCATTGTTTCAAGATATATATTCATATTCACAAAATATAATCTGATTACAGTTTTCTTTCCCCCAGATCCTCCCACCTAGCCATCCTTCCTTTCCCTCTTTCTTTAAAAAACAAACAGGCAAAAAAAAAGGGGGGGGAACAGAATAACAAAAAAAAAGAGGAAGAAACACAAGAAACAGGCACACACCACACACACACACACACACACACACCATAAAAACGCAAAACTGGAAAGCTTAATATACATGCAAAAGACTAGCATGATGAAAAATATCCAACCAAAGCAATATGAAACAAAACATCCACAAAAATATCATTGAGTTCATTTTGTGTTGGCTATTGTTGGTTATGAGCCCTACCCTTAGGTGTGGTGGATATACTCAGTGGGACTACATTGGAGAAAACTACTTTTTCCTTTGCAAGAAGATGTAGTTGGAGATAGTGTCTTAGTTAAGAATAGGAACCCATAGCCAGGCAGTAGTGGCGCAGGCCTTTAATCCCAGCACTCGGGAGGCAGAGCCAGGAGAATCTCTATGAGTTCAAGGCCAGCCTGATCTACAGAACGAGAACCAAGACACCAGGACAGGCACCAAAACTACGCAGAGAAACCCGGTCTCAAAAAAACCAAAAAAAAAAAAAAAAAAAAATAGGAACCCATGTCTACTTCCCTGTATCAGCACCGGGATTCTATCCAGCTTGAGCCTGAGAGGCCCTGTGCTTGTTGCCACAGTCTCTATGAGTTCGGATGTTCATCAGTCCTACTGTGTTTGGAAAACAGTTTCCCTGGAGTCATCCATCCTCTCTGGCTCTTCACAATCTTTCCATGTCCTCCTCCTCATAGCTCCCTGAGCCCTGAGGGGAGAGTTTCGAGGAAGACACCCCATTTAGGTCTCTGCACATTGCTCAGTTATGTTAGTCCCCATCTACTTCTAGATGACGTTTCTCTGCTGGTTTTTATGTCTGAAGTGTTTTCTGCATTTCCTTTGGTATCTCACTTCAGGTGGAGTTCATTTCCCCTAAAGTATTTATTTTATTAGGGGCCATTTGTTGAACTGAGTCTTTTCGGAACTGAAATAACACATGTAAACACATTTCAAATTTGAGTATGAAGAGAGACTATTTGATGAGAGACCACAGTGACTGTGTCTTAGATCACAACCCAGTGATCTAAGCCCATCACAATATTTGCTAAAGGAAACTGCTCGGGTTGTTCCCACCGATCCTTCAACTCTCCCTTTTGTTATCTCCCATTTTTTGATGTGTTTCTTCTCCACAGTGTTACCTTCCTTGTCTGACCTTCAACCCTGGCACGATATACCAAGAGTTTGTTTCAGATACTGCTGGTCATCATTTATAGCCTCCGTCAGAGGTGTGCTCCACTCCAAGTTTTAGCAAAGGTTATTCTAATCTTCTCTTATTACAGTAAACCTCCCCTCGAGTACACCTCTGAAATTTCCTTCCTATGTATTTTGTATTTTAGCCAATCTCCAATCGCTACTGGGGAGGAAAGAGATGACATGATTCACTTAGAAGCTGTGTAAAGCTAATGCAGAAATTAGAACGAGTTTAATTATCCACCTTATTTTTCTTTACTTTTAGTGCTTTACATAGAATATTTTACATGATTAATGGTTTCCTCTTTTTTTTCTTACAGGATACTCATTTCATGAAAGAGCCAAAAAAAACTGCTTATTCCAGGAGGGACCAGTATTCACAGTGCCACTTTTTGAGGTTTTTAAAGGACACATGAACGCATTTTTTGCAATGCAAGTACTTCTTAGTCTTTAGATGAATTGAACTGCTTACCCAGCATCAACATTATTACCTAAGTAGGAATAGATTTTTATACTCAGTTCGTCATAGATAACATTATTGATTTAAATGTGTCCCTTAATTTTCACTACTCCATTAAATATATTTTTGGAACTTTGTAAGTCTCATTTGAATTTGCTTGGTTATTTATATCATATGACACCATTTATGTAGAGTAAGAAAGTTTTATAAGACAAATTGCTATTTTGAAGTTTAACAGTTCTAAAATGTAATTATAGATGAAATGTTTTCATAAGAGGTGCTTTTAGTCTTAAAGTCACATTTTAATAAAATACTCCATATTCAATTTATAGTGCTGTTGTACTGTTCCTCAAATTTCCTCCTTAAGATTACATACCATCTTAATTTCTCTTTTAGTAATGTTATTCACAAACACCAATCAGATACATTATTATATTTTTATATTTCATACTAAATGTTCAAAATTGTGAGTGATGTCTACCATTTCACTCTAAATTTCTAAGCATCTTCTGAGAGCTTAAGTTCCACATGCTCAGGGGTAAAATAAATGTTGAGAGATTAAGCTCCACATACTCATAGGTAAAGGAAGTGTTGTACATTTTCTGATGTTAATTTAGAGTCTAGAACAATTCCTGGCTCATAGTAGCTGCTTAATAAACTTGCTGAGTGATTAAAAGTCAAAGGTGGCCTGAGCAGTTAGTATTAGAAATGTGTTTAAACAAGTTAATTTCAACATTACTCTTGAAAATTTTGATTTCCTATTCATAGCCAAGTCAAACCATGAAGCACACATCAATAACATGAACCTGGGTAGAGTTTTACAGATCATGAAAGAATGGCTGACACAAGAAAATTCTTGAAATTTTTCCAAGAAATTAAATCAATAGAATCTTTCAGTAGAATACTCAGTAGAATCTATTCCATGAGTATTTATGTAACCTTAGAGTCATCATATATTTTCACTGGCTTCTATAAGAGATGGGAACTCTGGGGGACCCAAAGCTTTTATGAATTCTAACACATGAAAACTCACCCTAAACACACACATAATCTCTTAAAATATAAAATGTCTACTGAAGTAATGGATACTTGTGCAATAGTAAATTAATTTTCTTTTATATAAACAGACATAGATACTGATTATGCTTTTGTTTTTAATATTGCTGTAGAGATTCTGAAGGGTTTCACTACAAAGAAAGGAGGAATAGTGAGGAACCAGGTGTGCTTACACTGATTCTCGCATTGCATAGTATATGTGTTGTTAAAAGAATCACATTGTTCCCCTTAACTATATAATTTAATGTGTTAATTAAGAAAAATACAGTCCTAATTGACTTCAAGGTGCTATCAGATTAAAACTACTTGTGTTTGGAACTACAGCACCCACACATGACAGTAGAATTAATTATGGATTTGATTTCAAATAAGAATATCTACTCCTATTTAAAAAGAAAAGGGCTCAGACAAAATTAAAAGCTGCTCATTTGAAGAACTTTCCTAACTGGCTTTTGTATGTTAATGGGATTCAACCTCAGCAGTTACATGCATTAACCCTGCAGCCATGTGTGCTCTGCTTTAAAACTAATATGTAGATAGACTTCAAACAGCTTAGCACTGAAGAAACTCACAGGTTTGCTCTTCTCCTTCAATGAATCCTATACCCAGAGGAATAGAATGCAATTGTATAGGAGAGCATGCTGGATCTTGGTGCACTTAGTATCACAGTAAAACCTGGAAACCCTACATTAATCTATTACCTGTGCCAATGAATATCCTATTTACACAAGTATGAATTGAAAAGTCACTTTTAACTGGACTGCCATTACTATCTAGAAGAAAGTAATGAAGAGGAAATTGGCGTGCATTTAAAAGAGTGGAATCAGAATAATAGGAAAGGGATGGACAGAACCAGAGATGAGCAATAACAGAAGAAAGAATGGAGTGAGTGATTTTTACTAAATCTACTGAATTTTTAGAGCTTTTTGGTTTAGAGTTGGTTTTCAAAATTCATGTAGTTGAGTGTGTTGGTAACAGAAGCAAGTGCTTTTTTAAGTTTTAAGAGGTTTTTAAGGTCAATGGTGTCATCCACTACAGAATAATGAGACCTAATGAACAATTTTTATATTTGGCAATAGAAAAAGCATTGTCAGTGCCTGCTAACTTAATTTCAGGTGCAGAAGGCAGATCGTACCTTTACTACAATTGCCTCCTGGGACCATCCAGTGAGGGGTTTTTCTCTGATCAAAATGTGATTAGAATATTTAATGGACTACAAGCTAGAATGGATGCTAAATATGGATATTCTTGTTAAAATGTATACAGCTTGCAAAAATGGTTATTGAGTCATGTCTGTATATACATTAGTATATATAGCTTCTAGGCATAGAAATAGCTAAATTATGGTTCATGATTATGATGATGTGATTTGTTAATATTAAACTGTTTATTGAGTTAATAAGCATTGAGTTAGAGTCAGCTCAGGAATAGATCTTTATCAGGATTACACAGAGCCGTTCTTTTGCCAATGTCAAACTCACTAGCATCTACTGCTCCTTCAGTTATGTTCCCACAGATATGCAGGCTGCTGATCAATGCCAGTTGTGATTTTCCTTTAATAGTGTAATGAAGGATGAATCATGACATTCTCTGATGTTGTAAAGGAGGACAAAATGAGGGATCTGATTTTTTTTTCTTTGAGAGGGTGGCAGGATTCTGTACTTCTTGCAAGGCATTCGGTATAAAACAATGGGTGGGGGATAAAAGATGTAAAGAAACAGGATGGAAAGAATTTGACTTCAAGTGATAAGAAACGTGTCTTCTTCCCCAGATGTAGATCGGTGAGTGAATCATGGGTTTTCTAATGAAAGAAGAGCAATTTATTGTGGAGACACCCGTAGCCTAAAGCTGTGGTTTGAACAGAGTAGGTGAAGCACCCCAGAAGACATCAACAAATCACCATTGTGAAAGTCAGAAGGCAACTTGGAAGCAAAAGTTGCATGATTCTCCATACTAAGCAATTGTGAACTAGGTCAAACCCACACAAAATCAGGACTTTGTAATAGCTGAGAAGAGGATCACATACTAACTAGGGAGTCAATGATTAATTATGTTAATTACATTTATTAATATAATCCTGGGGTGTCTTCAAAGTTACCTCCTTGGGAATTCAATACCTGGAGAAAGTCAGAACTAGCTATTGTTATATAACTTTGAAATGAAGTACTAAGTGGAGACATATATTGCTTCATATATTTAAACTAAAATAAATGAAACTCAAACTGCTTCTCAATAAACAACAGAGCCATAGTTATAATGAACCAGTGAATATTGTTAAAGTAAAAAACAGTTCATTTCATCTCCATTATCAAATTTGAAAGAATATTTCTTATTGCTATTGGCCATGGACACTCAAGAACTTATTATTTCTATTCTGTGTTATGGTAGATATTTATATATTCCCTAGACATTTGCTGAGAAAAGTGTAACTTCTATTACATTTATTGAACAATACAAAACCACATATTTTTTGTTTCTGTGTTGTCCTATTTTTACTGGTTTCTCAACTCATTCCATAAATGGAACATTAACTTTCATCTAGAAGTGAAATTCCTTACTAAGACACTAATACTGTGTTATAAAAGGTATTCCTATCAAGTCCACCAGAAATTAGCCTGTCTACGTCCCTACCCTACTTACACCCTGAAGAAATATAAGTATTCCCCTTGTGTCCTTGCTCCTAACACATTTTTTGTTAAAAAATAACCTATGGCACTTATTACCGGAGTATTCTGTTAGAGTTGTGCACATATGCACACATAGGATAAAGTCTCAGCTGATCAAAGTTTCTGAATGCTATGAAAACCTTGAAAGTAAATGAACATTTGTGGAGATTCAAGGAATTGTTTTTATTTCTGATTGCTACATATCTAGAGACTCACTGTATTGCTGTGTTCTCAGAATTTACATAACTTCTAAAATCTGAAGAAATTTCACAAGGACATAGTGCCAGAGATCCACCTTTGTCATCTACTGGTCAGTGTGGGAGTCAGTCTTAACTGTGAACTTCAAAATGTCTGCAGTCTACACAGCAGACTTTCTTCTGTTAAGTCTGGGAGTGGTTTAAAGAAAGGATTCAGGGAGAAGATAAAACCCTGCTTCATAGTGAACAGCACTCTCCAATATGTAGCTCAGGTAGAGAACTGGTTATGAGGAAGAGGCTGTCTGCCTGCCTCCAGTACTTGCTGATGTTGTCATCAGTGCTGTTTCCATTATTCACTGACTTCTCATTCCATTTTCTTCTTTGGCTCTCCAACATGGACTGAAGAACAGAAACTTTGCAGAAGTATTCTAAGCTTTGAGCACCAGCTTGGGACTGCTGAGGCATCCAACTGTTTGGATTGAGCTGTTACTGGCTTTTCAGCCTCTCTAGGGAGCACATAGGTGTTCTTGGACTATCCAGCCTTTATCATATCATATGAGGTTAGCTTAGGCAATACTCTTTCTCTCCCTCTACTTTTCTCTCTATCCCTCCCTCCCCCTCTTTCGTATAGGAGGGATGTTAATTATGATAGTATGAATGAGAAATGTCCCCCTCAGTCTTGGGCATTTGAGCACTTGGTCTCAAGTTGGTGGCATTGTTTTGGAAGGTTTGGGTAGTACAATCTTGATTTAGGAGATAGGCCACTGCGGGCAGGCTTCGAGAATAAAAGCCTCTTATCACTTCCAGTTCACTCTCTGTGCTTCATACTTGAATTTGATGATGTGAGTTCTAAGTTTCTCATTCCTGTCTCTATGTCTGTCACCAGCCATCATGCTTTCACACCATGAACCTCTGGAACTGTAAACCTAAATAAACTCTTTCTTCTATGTAGATGTAACCAACCGTCTTATCAAATAAGAAACACAGAGCCAATACAGAGATGAAAACCAAGAGGTCAGAGCAATAGCTAAGAGCTAAAAACCTTACCCTTCACTTTCGCTGTTGTCCTACCTCTCTGAAAGAGACCCACTTCCTGTGTGTCTGGCTTTTTATAGAGTTTCTGTTCTGCCTTCTCATTGGTTGTAAACCCAACCACATGACCTCCTAGTCACTGCCTGTCTGTACAGACCTCCAGGTCTTCTATGGTTGGTATTGAGATTAAAGGCGTATGTCTCCATGCTGGCTGTATCCTTGAACACACAGAGATCCACCTAGCTCTGTCTCCCAAGAGCTGGGATTAAAGGCGTGCACCACCACCGCCCAGCTTCTGCTAAGGCTTGCTATTAGCTCTGACCCCCAGACAACTTTATTTATTAACATACAAATAAAATCACATTTCAGTACAAATAAAATATCACCATACTTCTATAAGGTTATTTTATTTTTATCACAGCAACATAAAATTAACTAATGTAGAAGTTGGTACTAGAGAATGGATTCTGCTGTGAAAAAGCTGACCTTGTTTGTTTGTTTTTGAATGTGGAAGATGTTAGAACTGTCACCTGGAAAGGCAATTAAATGCTGTAAGCGGAGCTTACTGTGCCATTGTGTTAGACCAGTTTGTACGGTAGAGGCCCAACTCAAGAGGTTTCAGAAAGAAGTTTGGGTTGCGTGGAAAAAAAGAAAAGAGGAAGAAATAAAATTCAGAAATATTAGCAACTGGGCTGGAGGACAATTTCCTATGTTATGGCAAAGAATCTGGTTCCTTTCTTCATAGGTCCTAAGAAATTTTCTGAGGCTAAATTTAAAAGTAATGGAGTAATTTATTTGGGAAAGGAAATTTCAAGACAGCATGACACTCCATCAGCAGTGTTGTTATTGATAATGCTTATTCCTGTCTACAATGAAAAAGAACAAGTATGGCAGGAAGAAATACAGAATGTATAGCTTGGAGAGAAAAAATAAAAACACTAGAAAGCTTAATGTTATAGCCAATTCCCCTGCTTGAAGAGATGCTGTGATTGTTTATGACATTATCACCATTAAGGAGAGGCCTTCTCTGCACTAGAATAAAGAGGAAGTTGCCCTCAGTATAAGACATCCTGCAGATGAGCTCCAAAAAGGGGAGCCAAGGGCGTTTTCTGCTCCCTGAAAGCAACTAGATAAAACTGTCCCTCGTGGTGTGAGTCCTGGCATCTGGGGCCTTCGGAATTGGCAATATAGCCCTATGGTACTACTTTAGAGGAACAAAGGGTCTCTCTGTCCTTTCAAGGAGCTACTGAGGCCAGAGATCATATGGCCAGTAAATCCCTTTATCCTATGAGAGGACAGGAGGTCCTAAGAGGTCATTGTGGAAAACAGTTGAAGTGAGGCCTGGCTTGCTGTAGAGAACACAAGATATTGGAGATACCAAAGCGGTGGGCCATCTGCCAGAAACACCTGTGTGGTGATACTTTATTTGTGCTGAAATGTGATATTTTATTTGTATGTTAATAAATAAAGTTTGCCTGGAGATCAGAGGTCAGTGAGCCATAAACAGAAATCAAGTGGTGGTAGTCCAATCCCTTAATCCAATCGCATGGCAGACAGAGTCTCTGTGTGGTCAAGGACACAGCCAAGTGTGGTAACATGAGCCCTTGATCCCAGTACCAACCATAGAGACCTGGAGGTCATCCCCTCTGATCTGTACATGGCATGAAGAGTGAGCTCTCAGTTTCTTTGTCCTGTCATCATGTTTCTGGTTGCTTCTGTCTTTCCACTATGATGAATTCATCCCTCTAGAACTCTAAGTCCAAGTCAACTCTTCTATGAGCTTCAATGGTCAGTTTTTATCACAACAATAGAACATAATTAATACAGTAAAACCCCTATTTGTGTTCTACTATTTCTGTTCCTCTAGAGACCACCGTCTAACACAGCCTGTAACACATAAACCGTAGTAATTTGAGTTCACTCTGTGAAGGGACCCCTATTCCTCAATTCCTTTTTATATCCTTTCATTTATCTTCAACAAAATGAATGTCTTACAGTGAAAACCCCATTGAGGTTGAGGCATTTAATAATTTTCTGTTATCTTACTAAGACTCTAATTTTATTTTGTATTTTTTATTAATGCTCTACCTTATTTTTTGTAGCAGACCATTTTTAGTGGATTCTGTTTTGATGAGATGATATTACATAGTTTGAGTCATACTATGGAATTATTTATCTTGATCCAAGTTCTCAGAGGCAAACTTTGCTGGAATCTCAAGTATAGGTACATAATAAACAAGCAGGAAAAGCCAAATCAACCAGATATCAAGGAAAGCTCTGAGCTACAGATTGTTCCATGGGGTTGGCTCTGAACTGAGATAGATGAACAAGTGTTTGCTCTTTAAATTAAGTAACCATTGGCGAAAGGCATCCTCAGGGTAAGTGAGATGATATAAAGTGGTAAGTATCTTAGTTACTTCTCTATTGCTGTAAAGAGATACCATGATCAATGAAATGCGAAAATAAAAATTAAAAAAAAATTGAGGGCTTGATTACCATTTGGAGTTTGAATCCATGATCATCATGACCAGGATCATGGCATAAGTCAGGCATGATACTGGGTCAATAGCTGAGAGCTTACATCAGATTATAATCAACAGGCAAAGAAAGAGACTAGGCCTGTTATGGGCTTATGGGACCTCAAAGCCCACCACTAGGGACACATCTCCTTCAATAATACCATAGCTCCCAATCCTTCCTAAGCAGTCCACTAATGGGAACCAAACATTCAAGTATATGAGCCTATGGGGGTTGTGCTCACTCAAATCACCACAATAGGAATAATAACTCTGCTTACAAGTGATGGGGCTCTAATAGTGCAAAATTTGCCAGGAAGCAGGTAGAGCTTGACAGAGAATGATTGACAGACTGAGCTGCTGAGAAAGGCTGAAGATGAACAGGGAGCCAGGTCACTAGACTGGTATGATGAGCTCCAAGAAACATCTACACCAGGAAGAACACTGAATTGCCAACACTTTGTAAATATGCTCATTATCAATGTTTCAGTGTTGTTAAAAAGAGCTTAAGCAGAGAGAGAGAGGGAGAGAGAGAGAGAGAGAGAGAGAGAGAGAGAGAGAGAGAGAGAGAGATCTATTAACAGTATCTATAAAGCTAGAAAGAACAACAGGGCCCATAGCCTTTAGGCTAGGTGTTGTACCATGTAAAAAATTTCATGATGAAAAAGACTGATCTCTACAGACTCAGTAACCACAAGAATCAGGTTTTGGGTCTCATGGTTCTAATCCATATTGTTTTGGCAACTTACTAAATGTTGGCATGACGTGTTTCAGCTGGATCCATCCTGAAGAGCTGAATCCAGTGAGTTAGGAAGACATGGGTACTTTGACTTGTACAGTCTTTTCTTCACTGAGGAGCCTTAAGTTCCCCAGTACATGTAAGGACTATAGAACAGGACTGTGCATTTTGAGTGCTATTAAAACATTATAAAGAGTAGTCTAGGCCAGTTTACTTTATTCTGAGACAGACTAGTGGGCTCAATAGCAAGATGGAGACATTGTCACTGGCAGATTTCCAACTCATAAAGCAGACATCACACACAGGACTCAGTATTCAAAATTCAGAGAAGGCATTTTCAGGCTATGAAAATTTCCAGTGCCAAAATCAGGCACTGATAGAAAAGTTTCTGACAGTAAAACCTGAACTACAGAGAAAATTCTCAATGTTGAACTTCCTGAGCTTTAATAAGATATCTGTTGGGTGAGGCAACAGCATCACTGACTGCCCAATGTATGCTGTAGAGTTTATCCAGATGGCCAGTCAGATGAATGACGTCTTAGTATGAATATGTAAATTCATAAGAAGGATAAAAAGAAAGGAATAACAGGCAACTGTAATTAGCTCTCTGAGGAAAACTCATGTGACATTTACATGTATATCTGTGAATAAGATTGAGTAGTGACTATGAAAGAGAAAAAGCCCAAGAATTTAAACATATCTAGATATCTCTACATTTTCCTCTAGTTTAAGGAAGTAAAATAGAAAGGCAGGTCGAGAGAACATTGTCCTAGAATTTTCTTTTGAAATATTTCCATCATACTTGAAAAGAAACAAAGACACAGGGCATATAATAGTCTGTTTTAGAGGCCTCTCACATCTATCTTACCATTTGCACCTTGGATGTTTTTAAGAAATGGCAAGATTGGCTATGAAAAGAGGAGAAAATTGAGAGCATGCTGTGGGATGGTCTGTATGTCAAATGTGTTGCTCTGATTGGTCAATAAATAAAACACTGATTGGCCAGTAGCCATGCAGGAAGTATAGGTGGGACTAACAGAGAGGAGAATTGAGAGAACAGGAAGGTTGAGGGAGACACTGCCAGCCGCCGCCATGGCAAGCAACATGTGAAGATGCTGGTAAGCCACGAGCCATGTGGCAAGGTATAGATGTATAAAAATGGGTTAATTTAAGATGTAAGAACTAGATAGGTAGAAGCCTGAGCCATTAGGCCAAACAATTTAAATAATATAAGCGTCTGTGTGTTTATTTTATAAGTGGGCTGTTGGACTGCCGGGGTTTGGCGGGACCCGGAGAGAAAACTATCCAGGTACAAGTGCATTTTAGCTTGATGTGTTTAGATAACAAACAACGAATTTCATATAAATCCAAAGGTGCTTTACACTGAATGAATAAAACATTTGATCTCTATATTCACTGGAAAAAAAAAAAGAATTCTTCCATGTAAAGTAATAAGTGATCGCCATCTCTGGGTGTTACACATAGCCACAATAATTACAGTTACCTTTTGGAGGATTACTTATATCTCTCCAAAAAATGCTGTGCTCAAAAATCTTTAAAAGCAGTCTTTCAAACATAAAATTTATTTTCTGTCTGGTATAACAGGTAGCCATTTCTGTTTGGAATGGCATGGCAGATGTCAACATAAAAATTCAATTATGAATAAAAAATTTTATCTTCTTTATCTTATAATCTCTATTGGATCATGTAATTTGGCCAATGTACTAATGTAGTTATAAACATTACAAATTATACATTTTAAAGCATTGATTAAGTGGCTACTTCATAAAAAGATTTTGTAATTCATTTTGTAACAGAGCTCATTTTCCTAATTAAAATAAAATGAAGTGAATTGGCAAAGTTTACTGAACACTTTATTGATAAATTTTTCCATCAGTCATGTCACTAAATGAATTCAAAAGTTTACACACTACCATAAAATTTTCACTCATTTATAAAGAATACCATTAGTATATAACATAATCTTCAATACTTTATGAGAAATCCCATCAAAGACATCAGAAGCATTTAAGTCTCAATTTTATGGGTATATGAAGCTAAATCTTAATCGGAAAATATTGTTAAAAAGTAATTTTATGGAGTTACTTTTTCCATGATAATCTTACATGCTATTTTTGATTCAGTGTTCTCTATGATGTTAATTACTTTTCTTATAACACAAAATATAAAATATCTGTATAGCATCAGAACTCAATGGAAGGAAACAAGTCATAAACTTTGAGATCAAAATTCACTTTGAAAACAACATTCACCAAGTTGGAAACTCATGAGCATACAGTGGACAAAACCCTCATTGCAAGTTTCATGCAAAATAGGTATCTCTACAAAGGAGATATAAAATATGGAGAAATTACATAAGCTCCCCAAGGCTTTAATTTCCTTACCTTACCAGACTAAAATATTAAAAGCAGGTCACAGTCATGTAAGTTGAAGAATTTTCTAGGACAAGTTATTTATTGCTAAAATCAAAATACTAACCAAATTCGAGAAAAGTGAAACATCTGGGATACAATTTTCTGACAGTCACTAACACTATTAATGCTAATTAACTAGTAGAGGCCCAAATCTAAGCAACATACAAATCAGTGATAGTGGAGATAAGAAAATGTGTGGCATTTGAAAGCACACACATTCACTTATCAAAGGCAGCTCTGGGGAAGGAAGAGCAACGTTAGTACAGCCTATGCTCCTATAAACATACTGGAGATGGACCTCCGTGGAGATGACTCTATTTTCTGGAGGGTCCTTAGAGATAAAACACCTTTAATCAGAGGTTCCTGGAATCTTAGGTTAAAAAATAAGCCAATAACAAAACTACATACAAAAAAGAAAAGTGTAAATTCAATCAGAATAATTATGATTATTGTGTAATCACAATATATGTAAGTACAAGTTGTGGTGGTTGCTGATAAAATAGTTCTTGTGAGTGTATGAAAGGAATGAATATATTACTTAGATATTTCAGAATGAAAACATTTATGTTAAATGTTAACTAAAGTTGCAAAGCAAGATGTAGCGGAACTAAAGGAATATGAGAATTTGACCTCTTCCAGCTCATGACTATAATTTTCTATAAATTTGGTAGCCTGGCTTGACAAACTCACAATTCCTCTTATCTCAAATGCCTTGAAAAGTAATATTCTATATAAATATTTCATAAAATTTCTAAGTGGTAATACTTATTGTTGCAAATTATCATCTAAATCTATTTTGTCACTTTTAGAGATAGAATTCTGGAAAACGTATTTACTAGTTAATACTCCAGTGGTGCTATTTTAAAGATCCAGTTACAGTGTAATTGAAACGATGCAAATGGAGCTGCAGACTCAAACTCAGGTGAAACACTGAGTCCATGTGTTTCTTCATTGAGACACTTGTGATGTAGTTCCCTCCATTCATGTCTATAAGCCACAGTGACATATCTTTCTGATATTTTCACTCCTCCACTGAAATGTGAGCCTTATAACCTTAGAACTCTACAATGAACAATGCTTGTTTATATTATTGCATATCAAATTGTTATCAAGAATTTAATAAACTTAATACCCAGTAATACCAAGAAGAGATGAAAAGTTGAGAAAAAATGTCATCACTACATCTGATAAAAGCAAAAGCTTCAGCATTTTATTCAGACTTGTAACCCAACAAATTGCATATGATCAAAAGCAAACTGGGAAAAGTCAGGCATTCCACAAGAAATGTCTCCAATTAATGTGTATGTAAATAAAGTAAAATGTGACTATTATTGATAGAATACTAATGCTATTGATAGGCGTCTTAGCTGAGGTCATCCTCTGGATTCCTGTGAGTTTTCCAACCTGTCCAATTTAATTCCTTATGTTCCCATACCTCTACCCCCAACCCCGAGTTTACCCAGGAGATCTCTTCTATTTCCCTTTCCAAGGGAAATCCAAGCATCTCTCTTTGGACCTTCCTTGTGCCATGCTTTGTTAACCTCCATGGGAACCCTGCCACTTTCTGAATGGAGACAGAGGAGGAGTGGATAGGGAGGCAGGTAGAAGGGAGGTCAGGGGAGGGAAAGGCAGGAGAGGAAGGAAGGTAAACTGTGGTCAGTATGTAAAATAAACAAAAAAAATTTAAAAAAAAGAATACTAACACTATAGAGAAAACAGAGGTAAGAAAAAATTACAAGTGGCCAGAATTTTTGAGTTTATAAGATATTGCTTAGTTGAAGTTTTATTAATATTTATCTATGAATTAGTTCTCAATTCTTTGACTTTAGAAAACTCAGTGTTAAAATTACTTGTGGGAATTCGCCCTGCCAATGATTTTGGGGTATCTGGCCTGATAGAGGCATTTTTTCTGGGTACCTGACTGCTTAAAACTGAGGAGGGGGCACTCTCTAGCTCTCTCTTAGGTGGTGGAGACCAAATCAGGCAGCATGGAGTGGTATGTGTCGATCCCCATCTTTCCTGGGCAAAACAGAAGGACTCTCCCACTGATCTGTCTTATGCTGTATCCATGAGTCTGTTTTCCCAAAGCACCCATTAATAAATTGATTTATATCATATATACACCCTTTTGGCTCTTGTATCAATTACTTGTTTTAATTTTAGGGATATTTCTTATCATAATGGAAGATTATTGTAAATGCTGTTAAGATGCTTTCTTAAATCATAGCAACTTTTGCTAATCTAATGTAAGAGAAGAGATGATTGGATTGTAGAATGCATTAAGCCAAAGATCTCCATAGTGTCCATCTAGATAAAATATGACTCATCTCACTGGATTCATTTCCAGAAACTAAAGCCATAACCTTGTACTCGGGAGTATAGCATTTTTTAGGTTACTGAATCTCTTAAACATCAGCTATGTTCTTGTTTTAATTTCTACATTCACCTTCTTTAAATGTTAATTTTCATTTAGTTTTTGACAAAATAATTGTTTTATCATTATTCTAAAAATGATTTTGATTTTTACAATACCATAAGAGGTTCTCTGGGATCCTCAACTTGTTCCAAACCATAAGAACCACATTTAACCGAGAACTGATAGGTAGTTTTACCATAACCACTGTGAAAGAAGAGGTGTATTAAGCCTCTCCATGTTCAAAAGGCCAAATCTGTACCTCTAGTCTCATATTATCAAATAGAGATGTGAACTAGTTTCATAATCCTGGTTCAGATACAGAGCCCTGTGGGGCATTGGATTCAGCCAGAGTACACACTATTCTTATAGTTAACAATATTCCTTCTGGTCATCTATAGTCCAGCATCAGATCATTGCATGAAAACTCTAAAAAAAAAATTAGTCGTATTCTTGCTTCTTGAGATCAAATCTTCCGTGTTTCAGTCTGTGTGTATGCACATGCACATGTGTGCCTTTGTGGACTTATGAAAAAAAACCAATATTGCTTTTCATTTTACATTTAAAGTGGTCTACCTGTGGTGGTATTGTGTTCCCCAAAATATTATGTACCTTAATAAACTTATCTGGGGTCAGAGACAGAACAGCCACAATATGAAACAGAGGTTAGGCAGTGGTAGCATACGCCTTTAATCCTAGCATTCTAGAGACAGAAATCCCTCTGGATCTCTGTGAGTTCAAGGCCACATGGGAAACGGCCAGGCGTGGTGACCCACGCCTTTAATCCCAGAAAGCACGCCTTCAATCCCAGGGAGTGGTGGTAGAAAGCAGAAAGGTATATAAGGCGTGAGGACCAGAAACTAGAGGCCTTTGGTCTGGAGAAGCCTTTGGCCTGGAGAAGCCTTTGGCCTGGAGAAGCATTTGGCCTGGTTAAGCATTCAGGCTTCTAGCAGCAGTTCAGCTGAGACCCATTCGGATATGAGGACATAGAGGCTTCCAGTCTGAGGAAGCAAGACCAGCTGAGGATCCGGTGAGGTGAGATAGCTGTGGCTTATTCTGTCTCTCTGACCTTCCAGTGTTCACCCCAATAACTGGCTCAGGTTTGATTTTATTAATAAGACTCTCTAGGACTCATGCTACAGTCTACCCATCAACAAACCACATAACCCAATTAAAAATGGTCTAAAAATCTAAACATAATTCTCAATGGAGGAATTTCAAATGGCTAAGAATCACTTAAAGAGAAGTTAACATCCTTAGACATCAGGGAAATGCAAATCAAAATGACTCTGAGATTCTATCTTATACCTATCAGAATTGTTGAGATCAATAACACAAGTGACAGCTCATGCTAACAAGGATGTAGAACAAGGGGAAGATTCCTCCACTGCTGCTGGGAGTGCAGACTGGTGCAACCACTATGGAAATCAATATGCCAGTTCCTCAGAAAACTGAATTGATCTACCTCAAAACCCAGCTATACACTCTTGGGCGTATACCCAAAGGAGACTCCATCTTACCACAAGGACACTTGCTCAACTATGTTCATAGCTGCTTTATTCATTACAGGCAGAAACTGGGGGAAAAACCTAGATGTCCCTCAACCAAAGAAGGGCTAAAGCAAACGTGGTACATTTATACAACAGGTTATTACTCAGCTGTTAAAACCAATAACATTGGAAATTTGAAGGCAAATGGATGGAACTAGAAAAAATCATCCCGAGTGAGATAACCCAGACTCAGAAAGACAAACATGGTATGTATTCATTCACTTATAAGTAGATATTAGCTGTTAAGAAAATGATAATATTGATACAACCCACAAACCCAGAAAGGCTATGTAACAAGGGGGACTATAAAGGGCGTGCACAGATCTCCCTGGGAAGGAGAAATAGAATATATTTGTGGGTGAATTGGGGGTGAGGGGGAATGGTAACAGGAGAGATCAGGTTGGTGGTAGGGAGTGGAACTGGAACAACAACACAGCCACAAAACCTTTGTTCTACAATCTATCCTGCCTGCTAGACATGCAGGGGCAATGGAGACACAGATCTTGTGAGAATGGCCAACCAATGACTTCTCTAATTTAAGAGTCACACCACAAAAGGGAGCCCACACTTGAAACTGCCTGGATAACCAGGAGCAAGAGTCTAGACAGCCCAGAGACCGACGATAGAAAAAGAAATCAATATAATTGTTTCTAGTGACATTCTGCAATATTCATAGATAGGAGTCTAACTCAATCTTCATCAGAGAGGTTTCCTCTGGTAGCTGATGGGAGCAGAGTCAGAGACCCATAGCCAAACATTAGGCAGAGAGAGTACCCAAATTGGAGATCTCCATAGGGTCCCTTCCCTCAGAGCTAGAGGAACTCCATGGAAGAGGGAGAGGAGGAATTGTAGGTGCCAGAGGAGTTGAGGACACCAGAAGAACATGACCCACAGAATCAACTAAGATATTGAAGCAGCAATCACAGATATTTTATAAATCTTCACTAGGTCATCTGCATATATGTCATGGTTGGGTAGCTTGGTGTTTTTGTGGGACTCCTAAAAATTGGGGTAGGGGTATCGCTGACTCTTTTGCTTGCTGTTGGGACCCTTTTCCTCCTTCTGGGTTGCCTCACCCAGCCCTGATATGAGGGGATGTGTCTAGTTATGTTATTTCAGGTTGATATCCCTGAGAGGCCCACTGTTCTTTAAAGAACAGGAGTGGAGTGGAT